>APFE031605704.1:106650-270105 GCA_000404065.3 Pinus taeda | reverse complement strand
CCCAGTTTTCCATGTTTCATGTTTAAAGAAGGTTATAGGCGACAAGTTCCCAGTTCAAACAATATTGCCAGAACTTGACGAGGAAGGAAAAATTATATTGGAACAGGAAGCAGTCAGAGAAACAAGATCTCGACAACTACGAAATCGATCAATTTCGGAGTATCTTATCAAGTGGAAGAACTTATCTACGGAAGATTCCATATGGGAGGATGAGAATTTTATACAGAAGTATCCAGAACTACTCAAGCGTTGAGGACAACACTTTTTTTGAAGAAGAGGAGCATGTTGGGTCCCTATAATACTAGTGATTACCCCATTACTATGGTAGTTGTACCCCTTATTAATATTGTTGTGCCACTATTGCCCTCATATTGTTATTACTGTGCCCCATAGAATCCCTCTATTGTTATTTTTGTGGCTTTGTATTATTATTGTTAGGTCGGATGGGTTATATTGTGACTCCTTAGACTCCTATATATAGAAAGGAGGTTTTGTCATTTGTATCATCCAAGAATTGTTCATTTATGTAATGTAAAGTAGGTTGCCCCATCGAAGAGGCTGAATTCTAAGGCGTTGATCTATCTTTTCTATCTTTTCTTGAGCTGGTTTCATAACACACACTTATGACCGTCAGTGTATTTGCTATCACAGTAGTAACAAATCCATTTTGCTATTTTTTCTTCCAATTGTTGTGGTAGAAATATTGTAGGTTGTGCAAGGCTAGGGGAAAAAACACTTCCATCTTTATAGTTATGAGTGGTAGGCTTCCCTGTTTCCATAATTTTTCTTTCCATTTTTCTTGCCAACCTGAATGCCTTCTCCAATGAATCAGGTTCCCAAAGATGGACCTTGTGTTGAATGTTATCCTTTAAAGTCCCTATGAAGACATCAATCCTCTATTTCTCTATAATATCATTTACCCTTATATTCACCATTTGGAAGTCCTCAATATGCTTTTCCATTGAACCCTTTTGTTTGAGATTTATCAATTCGCTAAAGAAGGTGTTGCTCTTTGTTTCTTCATAATGGGCTATCATTTACTCCATGAAAATTGACCAAGTGACAAGTGGTTTATGAGGAAAAAGTGCTTTATACCACAAAAATTGTTTCATTTCTAAATATAAAGATGGAATACGTACATTTTTTAATAGTCGCACATCATGTAGATCAAAATATTTCTCCATCTATAGTATCCATGTTATGGGATACATGCCGTCAAAATTCCTCATATCGGTCTTCGGGTTATGGTGGGTGTTCAATCTAATGTTAATTTCTATGAAATCATGATTAACATTTATTTTTTTCTCATCATGAGTTTCCTCTACTACCTTTTCATCATTAGGAGGCCTTTCCTATAGCATCATTGTCCCACTTTCCGTCAAACCTTCCATGTATTTCTTCAAATCCTCTAAGCCTTTCTTCAAATCTGCTTCCATGGCACATATAAAACTATTTATCTTAGCTTCAACTGCATACTTCAAATCATCCATCCAATTTTGCTTACTATGTGTTTCTATTTTCTTTATTTGAGTTATTATTTTTCTTACTTTTAAGATCTCGATCTTGAATCTGTTGTATCTCTGAAATTTCATATCTTCAAGTTTTGTATTTGCAACCTGTGGTATCCCTCTGCATCCTCTTTCCAATGCCATTGGCCTGATCAACATTTGATTCTTCAATAAAGAGTTATGCCAATTCTCCTACGATGACTGAATTATAGATAGGTTCACCAGAGTGAACTTGTATGACCTACCATGTGCCAGTGTTTCGACCTTTGGACCTACAAAAATACAAGGAAAGTATGGTATGTACTCTTTCTGTAACTTCTTACTAAAATCCAATATGATGCTCAGAGAAAAACTTATGATGATTTTCCCAAGGTCACCTATTTGGAATGTAATTCGTGAGTCTGCAAAACCCTCAATGTATTTGACCATATCTCTGAAAATATACAGAAACAAGATCTGAAATTTAGGCCTGATCTTCACCAATATTTAGGCTCAAATGGATTTTAATTTAAGAGTCTTAAACTTTGTAGAAAACAAATTATAGTGATAATTTCACGATGACCTATTTGAGATGGAATTCTGCAGCTTTCCAAAACCATAACTTGCTTAGCTCATAACTCTAAAAATATAGTGAGAAAATATTTGAAACATGGACCGAAGGATTATCAAGATTTATGATCAAATGTGGTTTTTTTTATATTCTGAAATGTTCCATAAAAAAAGCTATAGGGAAAGTTCCATGATGACCTCTTTTGGAGCAGCGAAACCCTAGAATCCAAAGCTCTCATACCAAATGTTATGAAACAATCTCACAAAAGATAGAAAATATAGTTCAATGACATCAAAATAAGACTCTTCGAGGGGGAAACCTCCTTTAAGTTACAGAAATTAAAAATTCTTTGATGATACAAATGACAAGACCTCCTTTCTATATATAGGATTCTAAGCAGTCCCAATACATTTAGAGCCTACATAACAATAATATCACATGGGCACAACAATAAGAATAATGGGCTTCTATGGGGTACAATAATAACAAGATTGGGACTATATGGCAGAGTAATACAATAAGGGGGTTGCACTAATAATAATAAGGGTTAACACTAGTAATATGGGGACCTAACAGAGATGATCGAATGAATATAGGTTTTGTGTTTTCCTAGAAAAGTCTTATAATATATTTTTCCAAGTTTAATGTGATGGAATTTGAAATTTTCATTAAGTGAAATCATCTAGGTCAAATGTTCAGTATGCCAAAAACTAGTTCCTTGAGGATGCAGAATTAAACGTCTGAATATGTGTGATATTGTAGTTGAAGTAAATTTTAAAACTGAAATTTCAACTAAAGTTTATGGGGAAATATGATTTATGTTTTCATATAAGCTGGAAATCAGAAGAGGATATGTGTGTTAACCCACTAGTTAGCATGTAGTTAGTTATTTTAGGAAACATCAACCTACTTGGTTAATGAGACTATTGATTAGAGACTACCCAAACTTCAGAACTGTGTGCAATATTTAAGAATACAAAATCTTGAGAAATACAAGAACTCACTGCTCTAATTAATGAAATTATAGCTAACTGATTTGTGTTCATGATCCATACTGGGTATACCTCTTGTAATGGGTCAATTTCAATTACAAATAGACATCATAATGTTTTGGTCAAGATGAATAATTCTCTTACTATGCTTGACCCTTCCTTGCACAAATTTCTATGATTTGGTTGAAACTTGTGCTCATGAGATGGGCGTTTACGAAGAACTGAGTTATAGAAATAGAACTGTTGATGTGATACGCTGCTAATGATGGTATACTGCTATAAGGATTGTTCATAAATTTTTGTTTTAGAATGTTATTATTGGCCTTGATTCAAGAGTGACGTTGAATTGAGATATTGAGGAGTCTCACACGTACTGTGGTCATACAAAATATTAACATAAGTATTGATGATATGATAATGCTTTGGTGGAGCATGTCCTGTTACCAGGAGTTGCTCCACAATGTTTCATACAATAAAAAATGCTGAAGTGGAGAATTACCATGTTTATCAATGTTAATAAGTAATTTTCAAAATAGTGATTGGTGGATTTAATGACATGGTCATCATGTTATTTTAATAAAAACAAATTATGAATGGTTCAATTTCTATGAACGGTCATGGGTAAATAAAAACTCACCTAATACCTGAAAGGATGATTATATAAAAGAGGAAATGTTAAACTCTAGTAAGGTAATTCATAAATAAAAAGAGCAAAAATACCAATTGGTCCATAAGTAAAAATCTAAAGGGAAATTATAAACCTCATCAAAGGTTGGGGGTCAAATAAGTGGGTTCCACTCTAGAATGAGTTCCAATGTATTATGCAATGGTAAAGGTTCCCATGAAATAGTGTTAAGATTGTAAAGGACATGTTATAATATAAGACTATGTAATTTTGCAAATTTCCTTTCAATTTGATCCTTTGATTAATGCATTTATATACAATGCATTTTGGAATGTGATTTGCTTGTTGGTTGGAGGAAAGTGCTATTAAGGGGAACATAACTTTAACAGGTTATTATATACCATGAGATATGCATCTTTCGTTGGATATGCATAGTTGGACCTATAAATGTCCTTGAGTACAACAATATATAAACCATGGTAATTAATAAGAAGTAGAAAATGTATGTTATGGACTAAGCTAAGGCCAAAGTATGAAGAGAAAGCACACACATAATATAAAGTATTGTATGTGGAAAACTTCATACATTAGAAATTGTATGACCTTCGATGGAATTAGGTATATTGAAATTGTCTTTCAAGTTACTATTGTTGTGCATATGGCATCAAGGATATAATTCACCTTGGTCATGGTTTGACAAGGGATAAAGCATTTTAATAAGAAAATGTTATATGTATGCATTGTTGAAGAAACAAAACCTTATCAGGATATTATGCATAGTAAAGAAACATGAATAGGTTGGATCTAAGGGATTCCACTTGAGTAAAGTATACTTGGAAATTGGACATGATGGTGTCTGATGAATTAGAACAATGCAGAGTAGCCTGATGAATAATAAAACTGGTACCCTAGATTAAAAACATGATAGTCCAAATTAATAAGCACAATCGTGATAAACCTAAAAAGGTTTTTCACATTAGTACAACTTATGATGATCTAAGGATTGTATACTACGTTTACATAACCAACAAGACTATAGAAAAAAAATTAAAATAATAAGATCACTGTCCTATATCGAGAAATAAGTAATACTAGATATGGTATAGACAATTGGGTTAAATTATATCCAACATATATTGAATTAGATTGATATCATAACAATTGAAATTCATATTTTGTATCAAGCAATATTGGGAGGTTCTCTTGATAGAGTGCATTGGTAATGTGTCAGACAATATAAGAAATGTTGCATAAACCATGCAGGAATTCATGTTAATGAAATCAAGAACTGATCCCTTTGTTTTAAGGGCTATTTAATGTTAAGAGGACGTTTTAACATGTAAATATGCTGAGATAATACTCTCATACACATAGTACATACAAACTTAAAGGGTATAGAATTGAAAGCATCGAAACTTTCATTATAACTCATGAAAGGGAAATGAGATTATACCTACACTAAATTATGCAAGGCCAACAATATATTGAGGTAAATTAAACGGTATAAATTGAATATTTGTTAAGAACTAACCAAATTTGTTCTTGTGTAAAGAAAATCTAAGATGGTTATTAGACTTCAAATATCTATGATAGACTGAGTATCAAAGTAAATAGTTTTCTTTATGATTAAGCGAAATGTATATTCCATTGTTGATTAAACCCTATACATGTGATAGATTTAATCCCAAAACTAAATGTTATGGGTATGATGAAGTTGTAGTATGCATAATTACTTTTATGATACTATTATGTAGATATTATTCCATCCATATGATCCAAGAAAATGATTTGCACTTGAATAGCATGACATAAAAATTTCATTGGTTGCAAAAATGGAAAAGGTCCATGAAATTCCTTATAAATGAGCACATTTTTTTCTACTTACCTGAAATAGATGATGGAATTTTTGGCATAATTCCAACATGGTTAGAAAACATGTGGATGAAGTATGTGTCATGCAGGTGATACTATGGACATTGGTATGATGGGCCAATGGTACAAATAGTAATATGTACAACTCGTATATATTACCAGTATGAATACATATATTACATAAAAATAATATATGACATGTATATTTGTGTGTGTGTAATACACACTAGGTGTAGGTATGCATGAAGACACAGGGTGTTTGTCCGACATGGAAATCAACCTAGAGGTTGTATAGAAGAAGGAAACTATGAAGTGATTCAAGAACAAGTAACAATGGTTTATTGGTAGTTTTGTATACATGTGATTATGGTTCTGATGAGTACATATGATGATGATGGTTAAGTATGAGATAACCTGTTATGCAATTTTATGCATATTGACTTGGTAAATATGCTAGTTGACTTGTTGTATGCAGAGAAACTACACGAGGAAAGTGCCTGGCAAGAAAACAAAGGCTTCGAAGAATGCAGGGGAGGCATATGCAATTCTTCAACTAAAATAAATGACAGGTAACATAAGTTGTAGCTACTTTGGTAGTATTGTGTATCAAATTATGATATTAATTGTGGTAAAGAGAGTTGAATTTCTGCATCTAAAATTTCTTACAAAATTGTTTGAAACCAATGTTACTGGTAGTTATGGAATGAGATGTGTTGGCAGCGCTCCTTGTGTTAGGTCCCTATAGTACTAGTGTAACCCCTTATTGTTATTAGTACAACCCCCTTATTATATTGTTCTGTTGATGTAGTCCCCATATTGTTATTATTGTGCCCCATAGAGGCCCACTATTGTTATTATTGTGCCCTTACATTATTATTGTTATGTCGGATCTAATTATATTATGACACCTTAGACACCTATATATAGAAAGGAGATCTTGTCATTTGTATCATCCAAGTATTGTCCAATTGTGTAATGTAAAGGAGATTTCCCCCTCAAAGAGATTGAATTCTAAGGCATTGATATATCTTTTCTATCTTTTTGTGAGATGATTTTATAACATTTGGTATCAGATCTTTGGATTCTAGGGTTTTGTTGCTCCAAATAGGTCATCGTGGCATTTTCGCTATAACTTTTTTATGTCACATTGCAGAATCTAAAACAAAAACGCCATTTGATCTAAAATCATTTTGAACTTAGGGTCCAAATTTCAGAGCTTGTCTCGCTATATTTTCTGAGAAATGATCTCAGGAAGTTATGGCTTTTTTAAACTCTAGAAATCCATGTCAAATAGGTGATCGTGGAATTTTCCCTATAATTATTTTTCTGCGCAGTTTCAAACTCCAAAATTAACACCCATTTGAGCCACAATTTTGGTGAAGCTCGGGCCCAAATTTTAGATCTTCGTTCGCTATATCTTTGGCGTTACAATCCAAGATATTTAGGGTTCCTTTAGGCTCCCAAATTACATCCTAAACAAGTGACCTTGGGAAAATCGTCACAACTTTCTCCCTGCACATCAAATTGACATTTGTAAGAAGTTGCAGAGGCATAGTGGATCATAGCTGGTTTTGTATTGGTTTCAGGTCCTAACATTAACACAGTGATACGTGGCACTTCGTACAAGTTCTCTCGATTGAATTAGTCTATAATTAGGTCATCGTGGGATATTTGACATAACTCTTCGTTTCCAAATCCAATCTTGATCAAACATGTGGGGTTAGAAAGAGGACTCAAAGGGCTATTGCATGATGCAATTTCAGAACTTGGAGATCTAAAATTACAAAGTTACAATCGTTTCAAGATCGAGATCCTAAAAATCAAGAAAAGGTGATATGAGCAAGTTTGATGGCAGGGATCTGGTAAATTGGATACTATAGATGGAGCAATGTTTTGATGCACATGAGGCGCAACTATTACAGAAGCTATGTATTGCATCTTTACATATAGAACCAGATCAATTTTTATGGTATAAAGGGCTTTGTTCTCTTAAACCACTTGTTAGGTGGTCAGTTTTCATGCAGGAAATGATAGCACATTATGAGGATACAAATAACAACACATTCTTTAGCTAATTGATAAATCTCAAACAAAAGTGGTCAATGGCAAAGCCTATTAAGGACTTTCAAAAATTGGATATAAGGGAAAATGATATTCCATAGAAGCTAAGTGTTTATTTCTCCATAGGGACTTTAAAGGATAACATTCAACATGAGGTTCATCTTTGGGAACCTGATTCATTGGAGAAGGCGTTCAGGTTGACAAGAAAAGTGGAAAGAAAAATTACGGCAACAAGGAAGTCTAGCCCTCACAACTATAAAGAACGAAGGGTTATATCTCGTAGCCTTCAACAACCTACAATTTTGACACCACAAAAATTGGAAGAAAAAATAGAAAAAGGGCTTTGTTACAATTGTGATAACAAATACATTAAAGGTCATAAGTGTGCTGTGAAGAAATTATTTTACATTGATTGTGGAAAGGAGGAAAAAAGGATCAAGAAGCGTTAAAAGGATAGGGTATACACCAGGAACAAACCCTAAGGAAAGAAGAAATGAATCCGACCATATCTTTTAAAGCATTGGCAAGAACTACCACTCCTCAAACTCTCAAGCTAGAAGGACATATCAAGAAGAAAAATGATCAAGAAGTGAAGGATCACATCGAGCATCAAGAAATAAATCTGACTATATCTTGTAATGCATTAGAAAAAATTACAATTCCTCAAACTCTCAAGATAGAAGGACATATCAAGAATAAAAATGTTCAAAAAGTGAAAGACCACATCGAGCATCAAGAAATGAATCTGACTATATCTTGTTATGAATTGGAAGAAATTACTGCTCCTCAAAATCTCAAGATAATAGGGCATATCAAGAAGAAAAATTTTCAATCAGTCAAAGATCACATCGAGCATAAACAAGTTCTCCAATTTTTAAGGATAACGCCACTTTGGTGTAGAATAGAATGAAACAAGAACTAGATCAACATCAAAGTGAAAGAAGTTTTGATGTATGCTTGGGTATTTTTACAGCTACATCTCAAGAAAGCTAATTATGAGAAGGAAATGTTGGAAATACTACATGCGCTTAAGTAATGGTGAACTTACCTAATAAGAAGACACTTCAAGGTAAAAATCAATCATGATAGTCTTAAATACCTTTTAGAACAAAGATTATCTTTAGAAGAACATAAAAAATTGGTCACAAATATGTTGGGTTATGACTTTGAAATCATCTACAAAAAAGGGAAGAAAAATGTTGTTGCAGATGCACTCTCAAGAAAGGATGAGGATGTGGAAGCATTGTTTTGTGCTATTTCTATTATCCAACCAGATTGGATAAACGAAGCAAGGGATGAATGGAAGAAGGATGAAGAAGTGTGGCCACTCATTCAAAAGTTGGAGAAGATACTAATTCAAACAATATTGCCAGAAATTGACGAGGAAGGAAAAATGATATTTTAGCCTGGATCAATCACCAAAACAAGAGCCCGACAGCTATGAAGTCGATCAAGTTTAGAGTATCTCATCAAGTGGACGAACTTAGCGACTGAAGTTCCACATGGAAGGACAATAATTTTATACAGAAGCATCAAGAACTACTCAAGCGTTGAGAACAACACTTTTTGAATGAGATGGGCATGTTATGTACCTATACTACTAGTGTAACCCCTTATTGTTATTAGCACAACCCCATTATTATATTTTTGTGCCCCATAGAAGCCCATTATTGTTATTATTGTGCCCTTACATTATTATTGTTATGTTAGCTTTGATTATATTTTGACCCCTTAGACTCCTATATATAGAAAGGTGGTCTTGTCATTTGTATCATCCAAGAATTGTTCATTTGTGTAATGTAAATGGGTTCCCCCTTGAAGAGGCTAAATTATAAGGCGTTGATCTATCTTTTCTATCCTTTTGTGAGTTGGTTTCATAACACCTTGTAACCGATATCTAGATATAGATATAGATATATATATACTATACATATACATATACCTTATACATATACATACCTACATATATATTATATATATTATATATTATATATATATATATTATATATATATATATAATATATTATATTTTATATAGGAAGATTTGCAGTAGATAGGAAGGCCATGAGAGTTCTTGATTTAGAATTTAGCTACCTGTGAACGAGGACATGGTACTGTAATAAATCAAGGATGATGTAGGATTTAAGGGGGGATTATATAACACCCCTCCCTTATGGGTAAAACTATTCCAAACCTAAGTTGAAGAAATTTAGGTATCATATGTAATATGGAAAGAAAATACATTATTAAATAAATTAATAAATTAATCACTTGGAAAAGCGAGAGACAAAGAGATGTGATTCTTACCAAATCCCATTAGGCAATGGGATAAGATAAATATTTCATGATAAAATTTATAGACATGATTCTAGATAAGCTAGATGGATTCAAGATAAATATCCATCGAGAAAAACATAAAATTTGTGTGGGAGATAAAGGAAAGATTTTATGAGGAAAAGCCTCACAGAAGAGAAAGTCAACCTTTTTCGAGAAAGGCCTAGGAAATTGGATGAAACATCCACCTAAAAGTGGGATGCCACCAAAGGAAACTATATCATGAAAGATGGTATAAAATACCCATTGCATAGATCAATTGGAGGCAATTAATCCATGGCAAGAACCTCAGCTTGGGAGGAATTAGAGGTGATTTATTGTTGGGTGGTGGTGCTCCACTCTCCAAGTGTTATCTCTCCTATGATCTTGTTAGATCCCATTGCATGGGATGTAATGTATGTTGTTCCTTACCTTGTATACTATCGCAATTCTTTCAGAATACATGTTTAGTTGTATGTGTGATCTTTGTATAGGAGAATGATTAAATAAGGATGCGAAAATAACTATATACGATAAATGATTTTTCTTATAAGTATGAAACTGTAGAGCCTGTGGTTGAGGTTATTTAATATATTCTTTCTATACTGTAGGATTAATTGAATCCATTGAGGAATGTAGGTGTTAACCCCGTACAGAAATTACCTACATACGAATTCTAGAACACAAAAAATAAACAATGCAAGAGAATAACACATTAAACACATATACACAGAGATTTTCCTTTGGATCCTGAAATGGAGATAAACAGATTGACTTTTCATTATGTTCCTTTGAATTTTACAATACATATTTATACATTCTGAAGCATCCAATACCATGGACTGAAAACCATCGTGTCCAAAACTATGGACCAAAAACCATCGCCTCCAAAACCATGTGCAAAAACCATGCACAAAACCATACGTAGGTCCGCCCAACCTAATATAGGGTCCAAAAAAACATTTCCTGGGGCACTACCCCAGACCTCATCGGGGGGGTTTACGCACCCCCCTCAAATCCCTTGTGATCCCCCCACTACACAATCAGTGCAACAAAGGGGGGGCTACACCTCCACTCTAAGCCCTCAATTGACTACATAGGCTAGTCATTGAAAGAATATAAGACAACCAAACATTATCCTACTTTTTGTTTTATTTCCACAAGGGACCACAAGAGAGCTTAGTAATTTATCCAGCCCTACAATGCCCATTGTTTCTCTACACCAAGAGAACTTCTCAGAGCTCTTAGATTTTGTCAATTCATCTACAGTATTCTTCAAAGTGTCCACCTTTACCAGCAACAACCTTTTGTCTTCTATCATATCCCTCACAGAGTGATACTGAACATCAATGTGCTTTGTCTTTGAATGATAAGGAGAGTTATTGGCCAATAAAATTGCACTTTAGCTGTCAAAGTTTATCCTTATAGCTCCCTGTACTAAAGCCATGCTTGAACACGATCTTTGCAACCAAACGACTTCCTTTCTTGCATGAGTGGCTGCCATGTATTCTGCCTCTGTAGTTGATAATGTCGGTACAAATTGTTTCTTACTCATCCAACAAAATGCACCTCCAAATAGGTTAAATACATACCCACTTGTAGATCTTCTATGATCCATATCTCCAGCCCAATCTGCATCAACAAAGCCACAAATATCTAACACGTTGTCCAATCCTGGTCTTCCTTGGTAGCACAAGCAATAATCACTTGTGCCACACAAATACCTGAAAACCCACCTCACTGTTGTCCAATGGTCCTTCCCTCGTTTTGACATAAACTTGCTCAATACTCCCACTGCATGTGCAATGTCTAGTCTAGTACATATGATCTCATACATCAGGTTACCAACTGCACTTGCATATGGAACATGAAACATGTCCTCTTCCTCTTCTTGTGTCTTGGGAAACTCTTTAGCAAATAAATTTACACCTATTGGAATAGGAAACTTCAATGATTTACTATCTTGCATATTAAACCTCTACAATATTGTCTCAACATACTTCCTCTAGTTTAACTAGAGCTTCCTCTTTGCCCGATCTCTTTTGTTTTCCATGCCCAAAATATAGTTTGTAGCACCAAGATCTTTCATGTCAAATTTGGAGAACAATTCGGTCTTCAAATCCTGAATAATTTCTTTGATATTTCAAACCAACAACATGTCATCCAGATACAAGACCAGATAAATAACACGGTCAATAATTATTTTAAAATACACACAGTGATCTACTTTGCTTCTAGTGAAGCCATGTCGCTGTATAAATGTATCAAATTTTTGATACCACATCCTTGGTGACTGTTTTAACCCTTACAGAGACTTCTTTAGCTTGCATGCTAGTTATTTTTCACCCTTCACCACAAAGCCTTCAGGTTACTTCATGTAGATCTCTTCTTCCAGATTCCCATGAAGAAATGTTGTCTACACATCCATATGTTCTACCTTAAAATCAAAAGCAACAACAACAGATAAAAGTAATCTAATAGAAGCTACCTTGACAATAGGAGAAAAAATGTCACCAAAATCAATTCCCAACATCTAGGAATAACCTTTTGCTCACAACCGATCTTTGTATTTCTCCATCTTTCCTTCAACATTTGTCTTATTTTTCAACATCTATTTGCTTCCAATGGGTTTCCTTCTAGCCGGAAACTCCACTATATCCCAAGCCTCATTTTTGTGCAAAGATGCCATTTCATCAACCACAACCACTTTCTATAGTTTTCCATGCTTTGAATCTACTACTTCCTTCATAGTTCTGGGATCATTATTAGTAATAGATAAAGAAAAATTTGAATAGAAAGTAGATGGACTATAGCTTTGTGGTTGTCTTCTTTCTCGAACTGATCTTCTCACACCTAGAGTTTGTGGTTCTTCATCTTCTAATTCCTCTTGTGTTGTAGATTCGGATTAGTTCTCCTTTAGCTCAAACTCTATGTTCTTAGGTTCCTTTAATGGTACTTCATGTTTAAAAACATTTTTCACCTCTTTGAACACCACATCTCAGCTGTACACAACCTTCCTTGTTATTGGGTTCCAAAGTTTATAACCCTTTAAACCATCCTTATACCCAATAAAGATGCACTTTTCAGATTTACTATCCAACTTCATTCTTTTCTCCTTTGGAACATGTATATATGAATCACATCCAAATACCCTTAGATGTGAAAGAGAGGGATTCTTACCTGTCCATAACTCTTGTGGAGTCTTATCCTCCAACACTGAGGAAGGTGATCTATTGACCAAGTAACATGTTGTCTCCACCGCCTCGATCTAGAATTCCTGTCCTAACTCGGCACCATTGAGCATGCTCCTTGCCCTTTCCATCAACATCTTGTTCATTCTTTCTGTAAAAACATTTTGCTTAGGTGTGTATGCAGTAGTCTTCTATCGTGCTATACCACACTTCTTACACAATTCTTCAAATTCCTTGCTGCAAAACTCTCCACCTTTATCTAACCTCAACAATTTTATTTTCTTCTTTGTCTATTTTTCCACTAGATCGTTAAATTCTTTAAACCTGTCAAAGATTTCATATTTCTTCTTAAGGAAATATATCCATGTATTCCTTGAGAAGTCATCTATAAATGATGCATAGTACACAGACATACCCAGTGATGGAAACTTCACAGGTCCAAACACATCATTATGCATAAGCTCTAATATTTGTTTCTTCCTCTTACCACCAGGGGGGAAACTCAACCGATTCTTCTTCCCATATACACAATTTTCATAGAAATCAAAATCCTGAGAGCTATTAATCATACCTTCTACCACACCTTTACCATGAAGTATTCGAAGGTACTTCTCTCCAATATGTCCAATCCTTTGATTCCATAGCATGGTATTTTCTTGAGAGACAACTATATTTTCTGCTCCATTTGCAAGAACCACAGAACTATTGCACCCATCAATAACAGTGCTACCTCATAGCCTATATACATTTCCAATCCGAAATCCTTGTATCAATACCAATGCACCTCGAACTATCTTGTGGGTATCTTTCTCAAAAATTGTTCTTACACCTACATCGTCCAACATCCTTACAGAAATATGGCTAATGCAGGAATATGCAGAACACCCGAAAGTGTTCTAATCCTTCAACCCTGCAACTTCAACTTGATTTTTCCTCAACCAATGATTCTAGTATTCCTATCATCCCCTAATAAGACATCACCACCATTATATTTATGAAATTCGCAGAACTCGTCTCTATGGGGAGTGAATTGAAAGGATGCACCTGAGACAATCAACCATGCCTCATGATCTATGATTGTACTTAAAGAAGAAGCCAAGTACATATCCCCACCCTCATCTAAGGTGGTTTTCAGCTCTATAGAAGGAGCATTATCAGATACCTTTCCTTTCTTATGAGCATTAGATTTACGATCCCTTTTGTAGTTACCTTCCTTTTCACATTTCCAGGACACCTTTACAGGTTTTCCTGGAGATTTAGATTTCCCTCTAGATTTAAATGTCCCACTCGAGGACTTATTTTTGTTTCTGTACTAGGACTGTCCTTATACAAAAGCATCACCATTTTGGCTCTATATATTTTTTCATCTCATCTCCTCTGTCATCAAGGATGATACTATTTCATCAAACTACAAGGCAGTTACATTGCTACCTATTGCAACAACCAGGTTATGCCACAAATATGGTAGAGAACACAACAAACTAATGCACTTATCTTCATATGAAATTTAAATATCAATAGATAATAATTAGCTTACCACAATATTAAATGTGTTCAAATGCTCCATCACCAAGTCTCTATTTTTCATCCTCTGGTTATACAACTTTTTCTGTAGGAACAATTTATTCATTAGAGACTTAGATTGGTACAAATTCCCTAACTTGTCCCACAAAGCCTTAGCCATAGATTCCCCTGATACATTCAGCAATACTAAATATGAGACACAATCGTATCATGCTCCTTTACTTCTGATCCAACTTCTTCCATTTTTCATCAGACACTCTTGTTGGTTTATTATGTAGATCTACCACAATCCACTGATCTTTGTCAACCAACAGATCCTCCATCTTGAGTTTCCACAACTAAAAACTCTGGCCATTAAACCCATGAAAAATCCCAGGACCGAGAAAAACCCCTCAGCATCAAAGGTGTCCTCAGAGCGGAGCACCACCACCATCGGATGCATGATTGTTTATGCCATGCATGAGGCTAGAGTAGTTAATTTTACATAACGGTGATATCACCAACCCATTTGACTTACATGAAGATCTATGATCATGATAGCTACAATAGTCTTACATAAAATTCCATTAATGCTTGGGTGGATTCACCAAAGGATTTAGTACCATACATGCCATGTTTATTTCTTCATGCTTAACAATTGATCACATAGAGAAGTCATATAAATGAATCTAAGGGTTTCTATCAAGGATCTATAAAATATAGAGGGAGTATACCATACTATGCCTTCTTAATTTGATGTTGTATAATACTTGTTCATGAGATAATATAAAATATGACCTATGATGATGGTTAATCCTTCAAAATAAATGAAGAAAACTTATACGAATAAGAGCCTAAGGTTGAACTTCTAGGGTAGGCTCATGGGGTATGTTACAAAGAATTTAATGCATGATTTTCTATATAGTTGTTTGTAGTGTACCATTTGTTATGTAACTACATCACAAAAGCTTAGGATGAGGTAGATCAACACCTTTATGGCAAACCACTTTGACTTGGGAACCTCCTTTTATATCACATAAATGAACATTCTTTGATGATTCAAATGATAAGGCATCCTTGTTTCTAATAGGATTATAAAGGGTCAATATTTAATTATGGATTACCTAACAATAATAATGCAAGGCCACAAAAATAATGTAGTAGGACTATATAAGGCACAACAATAATAATATAGGTTAAGCACTAGTATTATAGGAACCCAACATGCTCTTAAAATTCAAAAAAAAAGTGTTTTCCTCAATGATTTTGTATAAAATACTCATCCTCCCATGTGGAAACTTTAGTAGGTAAGTTCTTCCACTTAATGACATACTGTAAAATTGATTTATTTCATATCTATTGGATTCTTGCTTCCGTGATTGCTTCACATTCCAATATGATTTTTCCTTCCTCATCAAGTTCTAGGAATATAGTTTCAACTAGGATCTTGTCGCCTATAACCTTCTTTAAGCATGAAACATGGAAAAATAGGTGCACTCACAATGATGTAGCAAAATACAATTTGTATGGCATAGTACCAATATTTTGCAACACCTTGTCAAGGCCATATTACTTGGATGATAATTAATTTTACTTCTTATTTCTTGAGTAACATTTATTTGTATGGCTATAGTGATAAAACTACCTGATCACCCACATCAAAACTGATTTTACTACGATGTTGATAATTTTGTTGTTTCAATCAATTCTAGGCCATATTCAAGATATCCTTTAAGAGTAAGAGAAATTGTTGTTGATACTCCATGTGATTATCCACTACTTTAACCTTATAATTGTCCCTTAGAGATGATATCGTAGAAGGCTAATGATATCCATAAAGCACCATAAATGGGGTCATTTTTTTTGCAGTATGGAAGCAAGTGTTAAACCACCATTTTACCAAAAGTTACCACTCAACCCATTGTTATTGTTTATCATATACAAAACAATGAATATATAATTCCAAAAAAAAATTCACTATCTTAGTTATCCCATTATAATAAAATGAGTTATGAGCCAATTGAGTACCAAGACAAGAAAATTATTTTGTTCAAAAAATTCTAGTGAAAATGGGATCTATCTCATGTATAATAATATTTGGCTTTCCATGTAGCTTTTGAATAATTTCTACAAATGCAGTAGTGAATAGACTACCTTTCAAAGGATGAGATAGTGTACAAAAGTGTGCATACTTGGCAAGTCTATAAACTACCACCGTGATGACACTCTTTTCCTTGAGACTTCTATAGACCTGCGATAAAATCCATTGAGACATCCTCCCAATGTTGACATCGAATGGCTAATGGTTATAAAATTTGCTGGGTCTTATTTTTCTTCACAAAATTTATATTGGGAGACCAAACATTCTACCACAAACTTCAAAAAATTAGATTTACATCCACACAATAAAAATCATTTTTGACCCTGTGCGAAGTTTTTAAAAATCACGAGTTCCCTCCCATAAGAGGTGCACAATTCCAAAATAAACTCTGGTTTGATTGGGGATTTCTTACATAGATAAAATTGTCCGTGTACCACAACGACTAGTTTTTCTATATAAATGTATTAGATGAACTGTGATCTTGCTACAAGTTTTGGATCATTGGCTGTGAAAACCTCTTCATAATGTTGGCATTATGACACAGATTTGACACTATGACACAGGTGTTGTCCTTGATGAAAACACACTCAGATGATAGATCTAAACAACACAGTGTTACAGACCAGACTTCACAAAATGAGGAAAGAGAGGTATATGCAGGTTCACCTTGACAAATTAGCGTATACACACAGGTTAGCAGACCAAAAGGATCATATACATATGCATGCACATTCACAGAATGAAAGACGCATATATCTTGGAAAACTAAGTTTTGGTCCAAAGTCTGTGGTCCATGTTATTTTGATCCATGGTATTGGTCCAAGATATATGGTCTGAGGTACTTTGTCCAAGGTTTTGGTCCTAAGTGGTTTTGGTCCATGGTATTAAGTAAGGCCTGAGAATATAAAAGGAGGAGAAGATCATTAGGCAAAGGCAGTGAAGTATTGAATATCTGATGAAGAGTAAGATGTAGTATACAAGTTATTGGGTTATGGTGCATAGCTAGATTTGAACCAAGGATGAACCTTTGCACTTGATGAAGGATAAGATCTAACGATGGGTAAAGATCTTAAGGCTTGAAGTGAAGTATCTTTATGTGGATTGATCATTTACCTGAAAAACTAGCGCACATTGTAATCTGTAAATATGATGATCTAGGTATAACAAAAGTCTAGAATTGTTGTAACGTTTAAATCATCACTTACAAATCTGTACACAGGTTCACGTTAGAAAGGACATGTATACACACCGGTTCTGAATATCAAAACTGTGTATACATCTTAAATCTGATTTGCAGATCTGTACGCAGGTTCACCTTAAGAAAAGAGTGTATGCACACATGTTCGACACATAGAAGTAGCATATACCTCATAAATATGTTTTGGTTGCTTCTGTTTGTTGTTGCAATGTTCTGGGTTCTTGCTTGGGTTCTGGTTACTATATTCTGGTTACAACATTCTGAAAGATCAGATTGAACGGTAGTCAAAGTGATCGATTGATTCATTTGAGGTTGGTACAAAGGAGATTGGTTGATGCAAATATATTTGATGATTGAATGATGTTATTAATGGATCCAGTCTGAAAACTTATGAAACATGGTCCTTGGAAGAAAAGAGAAGGTTGTAGCCTTCTGTAGGCCGAAACCTATGTACTAGTAAACATATCAGCTAGTACAAGAGCTAGGGGGTTGTATCTCCCTTCCAGGAGAAGCTGGAGAAAGAGAGAAGGTTGTATCCTTCTATAGGTAGAAGCCTGCATACTGGTATAAGACTGCAGCAATACAAAAAATTGTAAAAATAAGTTTCTTATTAAAAGGAAGACAGAGATGATTGTAGCACATGGTTTTCACCCACATTGGGTTTCCACTTATATCTTGTATTCATGTCTATGATTCTCTGTTCCATTTTTATTGCACCTAGTTATTGTTTATATGGTTCTGATGCACTAATCAAAGATAAACATATGATGAATTAACTAAATCATAAGCTTCGAGGATATATGCTAGTTGCCTTAAACACAGTTGTGTATACATGCTAGTTCCATTAACTGAAGTAGCGTATATGAATCTGATTATGGAAATGAAAAATTATTGACTTGCTAATACTGGGTCACCCACCCTCTTAGTATTATTTCCAACAATTGGTATTAGAGCAGGTCCTTAAGAAGAAGCTTGATCACTTGAAGGAAGATCCATCATCATGGGTAATGAAGAAAGGGAGGGATCCAGCAGACCACCAATCTTTGATGGAAGCAACTTCATTTATTGGAAGGTAAGAACCACAACCTCTCTTAAATATCTTGGAATAGATGTCTGGGAAATTGTGGAATGAGGATATACATTTCCATAAACAATTCCTACAGATGTGGCAGGCAAAAAGAGATATGAAACCAATGGCAAGGTTGTCAATACATTATTTGGAATTTTGTCACAATCAGAATTTGTCAAAGCTATGTAGCTCAAATCCTCCAAAGGAATATGGGACAAAATCTTTCTAAGCTATGAAGGAGACTCTTAGGTAAAATGTGCAAAACTGCAAACACTCTGAATTCAATATGAAACTCTTAAATGCACAATGGTGAAAGTATAGCTAGTTACTTCTTACGTATAGATGAGACTGTAAATTCCATGAAGAATTTGGGTGAAGAGATAAAAAAGTTACTTTAGTTGAAAAGGTTTTAAGATCCTTGTCTGCTAAGTTTTGTTGCGTGTGGAGCATGATTATTTAGAGGTCTTTGTTTAAGCCAGATGTGTACCCTAGGAAGTTTGTACACCCCGCCATGTAGCGGGGTGCAGGGTGGAATTATCGCCGCCCCCCCAACGGGGGTTCGGGGGGGCTGATCCCCCCCGGCTGCGAGATCTAGAGGCTAGCAGTCCCCCAGCGAGGGTTTCAGGGGTAGCGCCCCGGAAGTTAAAATCAGATGTAAAATTGCCTTGTAAAAGTATAGAAATTTCTAGTCAATCTGGGATGTTCGTTAGGTGGATGATCTAAAGGTAGAACTTATGTTTAGTTTAGGTTTTTTTTCCCTAGAAGGCAAACCCCTATCTTTGTATGAGGGCATTGTATTGAGGCTGTGTAATAGATGTGTATTCTCCGAGCGATAAATAGAGATGTGAGATTGTGAGAGAAAATAGAAGATATTACAGTGGATCTGTTGTAGGTTGTGTCTCTTCATTTTGCCGGATAATAGAAAGGAAGGACTTGTTGTTCAAGGTGGATGTAGCCCGAACTGGGTGAACCACATATATCTGTGTCTCTCTGGTTTTATGTGTTCTCTATGTTTATATTTCTGAAATATTCTATGTGTTCCATTGCTCTATAATATATAATTTACTAAGTTGAAAAGGTTTTAAGATAATTGTTTGCTAAGTTTGAATCAAAAGTATCTGCCATAGAAGAAAAGCAGGATCTTCAGAATATTACTATGACAAAGTTGCATGGAATCTTAACTTCTTTTGAGATGAGAAAAGGAGGTCCATTAGATATGAGAGAAGCCAAATTTAAAGCTTCAAGAAGAGAAAAACTCAATGAATCATGACATATTTCAGAAGGAGAGGAAGAAGCAAAGTTTATCAAGAACCTGCAACGGGGTTCTAGAAGATTCATAGGTAAACTACCTTTCAAATGTTTTGCTTGTGGAATAGTCGGTCATTATGCTACCAAATGTCATCATAAAGATAAGCTTGATAAAGGTAAGGAATCAGTAAAATGGAATAGAGAACAAATTGTAAGTAAGAAGGGCTACTATATGCATGAAGATAGCGATGGTTTATCGATTAGTGATGAAGATGAAACTAGTAATGACTATAGACTCCTGATGGTTTCTAAACATGATGATTTCTTTGACGCTTTAGATGAGGATGACCATTGGGAAGAAATCACTAAACTCAAAATCTGTTTAGAAGAAAAGAATATGATTATAGATACTTTGACATTTGAACTTGCTAAAAGAGAAAAACAAAATGAAAAGTTAGAATGTGAAATTTTGGGTCTAAGAAAGGATATTGAGAAAAAAAAGCTCTTAGTCTTAGATTTGCTAAAGGATCAGAAACCTTAAATGAAATTATCAAAGTGCAGCATTCTCCTCTAATAAAGACAGGTCTTGGATATACTGAAGAAGCATCTCAAGCACAGAAGTCGTCAAGGTCCACTAAAAGCTATCGTGATGCAACAAAGAGCAGTGAATAGTTTAACAATCTTTAGTAAAGGCATAAAGTAGATTGCCAGCTAGATCAAGCTCAATTTACTTCAAGGATGAATAGAAGCTACAACCAACCTCAGGGAAATCATACTCAATTTGTTTCAAAAATGAATGTCAATAGAAGCTACAATCACCATGTTAGTAGATTCACTAATCGCAGGAACTTCTTTAATGGCCAATGTTTTTCATGTCGTAACTTTGGACATAAAGCTACTTAATGTCTTGCCTACAAGACCATCATGACTAGAGAAGCAAGAAATCAAATGAATGTGACATGGATGATGACACAAACCTACAATAACTTTTCTCTTCTTGAAAATGAAATAGAATTCTCTATCTGCAACAACTTCGGTCATGAAGAATCTAAATGAAGGAGTAAATTTTGACAAACATCTCATAAGAAGAAAACTCCATTAAGTCCCAAAATATGGGGAAAGAAAGAATCACAAATAGAAAGATGTGGTATAGCCTTGTATGTAGAAGGACAAGAAAATCAGTGGTACGTTGACAGTGGATGCTCAAAACACATGACAGGTGACAAAGAAAAACTGCAGTCATATAATGCCTTAGAAAAGGAAAAGAAGGTTTCATTTGGAAATGACACTCCTGTTGTCATAAAAGGTAGAGGCTCTATTCTCTTAGAAGAAAAGGTTAAAGCTGGGAATGTTATGTTTGTTGATGGTCTAAAGCATAACCTGTTGAGTGTTAGTCAAATGTTTGATCAAGGAAATGAAGTAGTATTTTGATCAAATGGATTTGGTGTTTGTGAGCTTGATACAGGAGAAACCATGATCAAAGGTATAAGAACTCCAAAAAAATTATACATAATCAAGGGAGGACAACAATAGTGCAATCTAAGAAAAAATTGTGAACACTGGCTGTGGCATAGAAGATTGGGGCATCTAAGCTTCTCTCAAATAATAAAATCATGTAGATTCCATGTTGTTCATGATCTTCCTGATATCAACATTCTAGAAAATACAATATACAAATCATGCCAATTTGGTAAGAAAACCAAATTTCACTTCCTTGAAAAGGAAGGATAAGCTAGTAAGCCTCTTGAACTTGTTCATAGTGATTTATGTAGACCATCAAGGGAAAAGTCACCTCATGGAGAAGAATATTTTATATTTTCCATTGATTATTTTTCTAGAATGTGTTGGAAAGGAATTCTAAAGCATAAAGATGAAGCATTTGAAAAATTCAAAGCCTTCAAAGCTTTGGTTGAAAATGAATCAGATCGCAAAATCAAATGCCTCAGATCTGATGGAGGAGGGGAATTTATTTCGGATGAATTCTTTGACTTCTGTGAAGAAAATGGAATAAAAAAGAAATTCTCCACTACAAGGACTCCTCAGCAAAATGGAGTGGTAGAAAGGATGAACAAAACTATTCAAAAAATTGCTTGTTTTACGCTAGATGAGTCTAGAACTCCTGCAACCTTCTGGGGTGAAGTTGCATTTGCTGTTGTCACTATTCTCAACCAAGAAAATGTTCGGGTAAACAACACTCAAACTCCACATGAACATCGATATGGTAAGACTCCTACTGTAAAATACTTCAAAGTTTTTGGAAGCAAATGTTACATCAAAGGGACTGATGAAAAACATGGTAAGTTTGAACCCGGAGTAGATGAAGGTATTCTCGTTGTTACTCTTCCCGAAGTAAAGGATATAAATGTTATAATAAAAGACTTGGGAAAATTATTGAAATTATTGATTTGGTGGTCAATGAAGCATGCAAAATCCAAAGCAAATAAAAACCGAAGATTATGAAGAAGATGAGGATTATCTTCCACATCAAGTCAGACTAATTCTGAAGAAGAAACAATGAAGCACTAGAAGAAGAGATAATAGTACAAGAAAAGACTTCGTCCAGGAATGTTAAGAAAAATCATCCAGAGACTCAAATTTTGGGACAGAAAGAGGCAGGTGTGTAGACAAGAAGAACTATTACAGAAGCTTCAAGATATATAGCATTGTTATCCTCCACTGAAACTCAAAATGTAAATTCAACATGGAAAGATGAATGTTGGGTCAAAGCCATGAATGAATAACTTTATCAAATTGAAAAGAATAATACTTGGGAATTAGTTCCTAGACCTCATGATAAGAATATCATACGAGCTAAATGGATATTCAAAAACAAGCTGAATGAAAATGGAGATGTCATTAGAAACAAGGCCAGACTTGTTTGTAAAGGATATGCTCAACAAGAAGGTATAGATTTTTAAGAAACTTTTGCACTTGTTTCTAGACATGAAGCCATAAGAATGTTCCTTTCTCCTTCTAGTTTTCAGAAATTTAAAGTATACCAAATGGATGTAAAATTTGCCTTTCTTAATGGAGACTTAGAAGAAGAAGTCTATATTGAGAAACCAAATGGATTCATTCTTGGAAATGATGAAAAACTTTTATGTAGACTCAGAAAGGCTCTCTATGGTCTAAAACAAGCTCCAAGGGCCTGGTATTACCATATTGACAAATATCTCCATCAATAAGGTTTTTCAAAAGGATCAGTTGATAGAAATCTATATACAAATATTGACAATAATAAATTTCTAATACTTGTTGTGTATGTTGATGATATCTTTTTTGGTATCAATGAAGAAGCCATGAGTCGTAATTTTGCTTCCGTAATGCAACAAGAATTTGAAATGTCCCTGCTTGGTGAGCTTACATATTTTCTTGGTTTACAAGTTCAACAAAATAAAGATGATATTTTTCTATCACAAATGAAATATCTCGAACAGATCTTGAAAAAATATGGCATGGAATATTCTAAACTAGTATGTACCCCAATGGTAACATGATGCAGTCTGAGCTCAAATGATGAATTAGCAGCATACATCAACCAACTTATAGATCCATGATTGGAAGTCTACTTTATCTAACAAGTACCCAACCAAACATCATGCATGCAGTAGGAATAGTTGGAATATTCCAAGCAAATCCAAAGGAATCACACCTTTAGGCAATCAAAAGGATTTTCAAATATCTTCAAGGAAGACAAAATTTTGGTTTATGGTATCCTAGAGATATAATTCTTACAATTCATGCATATACATATGTAGATTGAGTAGGAAGAGTTGATGACAGAAAAAACACTAGTGGTGGTGCATTCTATATGGGTTCCATATTAGTTTCTTGGTTCAGCAAGAAACAAAGTTCAATTGCATTATCTACAACTGAAGCATAATATTTGGCTGCTACATCTTGTTGCACACAACTCCTTTGGGTGATGCAAACATTGCAATAGATTTAGATAACATGTACCCCACCAATCTCCATTCTATGTGATAATATAAGTTCCATCAATATTTCAAAGAATCCAATCATGCATTCCAAGACAAAGAACATACCCATCAAATATCATTTTCTATGTGAACAAGTTCTTGAACAAAAGGTCAAATTGGGGTATGTTCCGTCCAAGGGATAGGTTGCTAATATATTCACCAAAGCACTACCCAGAGAGACATTTGAATATCTTAGACAGAAGCTGGGAGTAGTTGATGCATCATCCTACTGTTAAAACTTATATGTTTTAGAGAAAGGTAGTTATACGCAAGTTTCATGAAGCATAGTCACATACATATGCTCGTTTCTATGGATACAGTTACGTATATGTTGGTTTGAGGAAAAGTAGTGTGCCAAGACTCAAAATGAAAGGGGTCTAATATGGTTAAGTGAATTATTTGCTTTGCTTGATGATGGTTATAGTTTGTGGATGGCATATGGAAATATGTTGGCTCTCATAACTTGTTGATAACTTGACATATATATGATTGATGATTATGCCTTGATAACTCTTCTACTATATGAAATGATCAGATCTAATAGTGATCATCTAGCAGAGCTTCAGGTGGAGCATATACTTCTAAAAATGCATTGTTGGCAGGCATTATTTAGGTGGAACAGGTTTATGGGGAGAACATGGTTGCTGGTCTATATGCTAATTGATAGATGCTACTGATGTTAGTTGCCATCATGGTCTTATTTTAGATATTTGGTCTCTGTTATATATTTCATGTATATCTTTTAATGTAAATGTCATAAAACGACCTATTTTGTTACCCCACTATGCATGGGATGGGTGTTGTAATGCTCTTTTTTTTACATGTATAAATAATTGGTATATCCCCACTTGGTTAGGTGGATGAGTCAAACTTTGTATATCCCCACTTGCTTGGGAGATGGATGTATGTATGAGTCATTGGTGATAGGAAGGTCATTTATGATGTATGTATAGAGTCATGTTCTTCTTTTAGAACATATTTTTGCAGACCTTGCTTATATTCAGGGCGAGCATGGACTCGATCATGGAGCTCAATCAGCACACTTCAGCATATCAGAGAGTTCAACATGTACTCAGGGGCAGCATAACCCTTTTCCCTTGATGACAAAGGGAGAAAGTGACCTGGGGTTTCGATCAAGTCCAAAGGGGGGATTGTTAGCATTATGACACAAATTTGGCACTATGACATAGGTGTTGTCCTTGATGGCAACTCACTCAGATGACAGATCATAGTTCAGGAGCTTAACAACACAGAGTTACAGATCAGACTTCACAGAATAAGGACAGAGAGATATATGTAGGTTCACCTTGACAAAGTAGCGTATACACGCAGGTTAATAGACCAAAAGGAATGTATATGTGTGCATGCACTTTCACAGAATGAAAGGCAGGTATACCTTGGAAAACTATGTTTTGGTCCAAGGTATTTGGTCCATGGTATTTTGATCCATGGTATTGGTCCAAGATATATGGTCTGAGGTATTTGGTCCAAGGTATTGGTCCTAAGTGGTTTTGGTCCATGGTATTGAGTAAGGCCTACGACTATAAAAGGAGGAGAAGATCATTAGGCAAAGGCACTAAAGTATTGAATATCTAATGAAGAGAAAGATCTAGTATACATGTTATTGGGTTATGGTGCATAGCCAGATCTGAACCTAGGATGAACCATAGCACTTGATCAAGGATAAGATCTAATGATGGGTCAAGATCTTAAGGCTTGAAGTGAAGTATCTTTATGTGGTTTGGTCATTTATCTAAAAAACTAGTGCACATTGTAATATGTAAATATGATGATCTCAGTATAACAGAATTCCAGAATTGTGGTAATGTTTAAATCATCATTTGCAGACCTATATGCAGGTTCACTTTATAAAAGATGTGTATACACACTAGTTCTGCATATCAAAACTGCATATACATCTTAAATTTGATTTGTAGATCCGTACACAGGTTCGCCTTGAGAAAAGAGCGTATGGATGCAGGTTCGACACATGGAAGTAGTGTATACCTCATAAATGTATTTTAGCTGCTTCTATTTGCTATTGTAGCGTTCTGGGTTATTTCTTTGCTTCTCGTTACTATGTTCTAGTTACAACATTATGAAACATCAGATTGAAGGGTTGTCAAAGTGATTGATTGATTCATTTGAGGTTGGTACAAAGGATATTGGTTAATGCATATATATTTGATGATTGAATGATGTTATTGATGGATCCAGTCTGAAAATTTATGAAACATGGTCCCCGGAAGAAAAGAGGAGGTTTTAGACATTTGTAGGCCGACACCTATGTACTAGTAAGCATATCAGCTAGTACAAGAGCTAGGGCATTGTAGCTCCCTTCCAGGAGAAGATGTAGAATGAGAGAAGGTTGTAGACTTCTATAGGTAGAAGCCTACATACTCGTATAAAACTGCACCAGTAGAAATAATTGTAAAAATAAGTTTCTTATTAAAAAGAAGATAGAGACGATTGTAGCAGGTGGTTTTCACCCACATTGGGTTTCCACCTTATATCTTGTGTTCATGGGTGTGATTGTTTGTTCTGTTTTTACCGCACCTGGTTACTGTTCATATGGTTTTGATGCATTGATTAAAGATCAACAAATGATGAATTAACTAAATCATAAGTTTCAGGATATACGCTAGTTCCCTTAAACACATTTGCATATACACACTAGTTCCATTAACTGAAGTAGCATATATGAATCTGATTATGGAAATGAAAAATCATTGGCTTGCTAATACTGATTCACCCCCCCTCTTAGTATTATTTCCAACACATCATTCTTTCATCTAGCCCTCGCTTTAGTATTCAATAATTTTGGTTCATAAAACTGATACAAAGGAATGCCTCTACTTTCTCGTTTGTTCTTGAGAGTGCATCTGCAACAATTTTTTGCTTCTATTTTTTGTATATGATTTGAAAGTCATAACAAAACAACTTTGTGACCCGTATATTGCTTCTATTTTGAAGATAATGTTTGTTACATGAGTTATTTAAGACTATCATGATTTCTTTTTACATTGAAGTGTCTTCGCATTAGTTAAGGAAACCATTGCTTCAAGGCATATAGTATTCCCAAAATTTCCTTCTCGTAAATAGTTTGATTTAAATTCATTCCCTTGATTAGAAAATTTTCAAATGAAGTCAGTATTCCTTATTGCATTAAAACAAGACCATTTCCATTTCATAAGGCATCACATTCCATAATAAATGCTTTTTTGAAGTCTCTTGTAGCTAAAATTGGAGCTTGGCACATTGCCTCTTTAAGATGTTCAAAGGCTTAGTCATTAGAGTAAATTTTATCCTAAAAGTGCCAATGAATTTTTTATGTAATTTCCATGTCACAATATGTAAATTGATGTAAATATTTTAAATTTAAAAATAGTTACTTGTAAATATTTTGGAGGGAAAAGAAGAAAAAATACATTTTTTAATTGTATTTTTGGTGTATCTTCTTATATATGTACTTCAATTTCCAATGTACACACTCATTGGATGTAGAATTAAGTTCCACATTAGAGTATATTATTACTCTCCTCTATGGATTCATACCTTGCATAAAAACCGAGAACTCGATCCATGGTTTTGACTGATAGGGCCTTTCATAAGACATGTATTTGGCCTCCTATATGTGGCTCATTACAAACCATATGTAGTCTATCAATCGAACACAGACATGATTTGAAACTGACCATTTACTTACCTATGAAAGCAAGTATTAAGTTGTTTATACCAAGTTCCAAAACAAATCAGACAATATCAACTTCTTGAAATGCTACAAGTAGTTAGCATCAAAATAACACCCCCAGATGACATCAATAATGACTTATTTGGCACTGGAATGACACCCCAATATCACGTCAATAATGAAATCTGTTGGTTAATAATAAGTTTACATTGCAAACTCTTGCGGAAATAGGGAAAAAAATTCCTTAAGAACTCAACTCAAAATTTCCCTAATCTACAATGGATTTTGGTCAAAAAGAGTTAAATATTTCTATGGAAAATTTGGTCGAATGACTCAATCAAATCCAGCAATAAAATCAAGACATGGACAAAAATATACCTAAAAAGAAGTTGTGATAAGATGTAGAGGCTCTCGCTCCACAGGCAAAAACAACTTGTATTTTCATATTTACAACCGGCCTTTTAGATAAATAGTCTTGAAGGTGTATTCATATCCATGGATAGACAAACAAAAAGTAAAAGCAAAGTTTAAAATGAATTTTCCATATGCATAATAATTTTATTTAAAAAGCCACTACGTGGTTGAGATAAAAAAATGTTGGTCTGCCTTAGAGTGGTGACCTGCATGTATAATTTATGTCCCATGAGAGGATGCCTAACAATATGTAGGGATGATATTGTGACAAGCTACTCTAAGAGAACCAAATGAAGAAAATATATATGAATGATTTGAAAGCAGTGCCCCATCCATAAGAGAGAATTTGGATTATTGTGAAAAACAACAATAGCAAGGTACAAACATCATACACTGCAAGTGGACCTATGTTATCCATATTTTTGGTGGGACAAGGAATCTAGCATCGTCAAAAAGAGCCCCTCCAAAATATAGAAGAAAAAAAAATTTGGTTCAACTTCAAAGAACAATTATAGGAGAAGGATCTTTGGATCAACGTCAAAAAAAGAAAAAAGAAAACAAAAGAATATGAACCAAATGAAACTCCTGTGCCACATCTACTTTGTACAAATAGTCTACACAATAATATATCTCCACAAAAGGAACAAAACATGCTACTAAATGTGCTTAAGAACTTACAAAGAAGTGCCAAGTGGACATCCAAAGGATGTGGAGAATTGTGCAATAGCAATATCAGGGAAATGGTATGATATTGTCCATAGATGTATTTATTTTAGTGTTTGAAGGATGTGGAGAATTGTGCAGTAACAATATCATGGAAGTGGTATAGTATTTTCCATAAATTTCTTTATGTTAACGTTTGAAATTGAGGGGCCAATTTTTTCGCATGGAAAATTTCAAATAATTTGAAGAATTTAAAAAACCTAATCCTAACATGGAAAGTAAAAAGTACATCACATGTTCACAACTACATCATTTTCTCATTAAAATTATTTCAAATGAGTCTGTGCATCACACGACTCTTACATTATTACATCTAAAAACATTGGTAGGGTAATGTTGTCATAGAATTTTATGCCAAGGATGAGTCATTAACATACCCGCAACCCAATAATAAGGCCTCTTTCCAAGACACGTTCACCCATAAAGATAAAAAAATGCTCCAATACTATAGTAAGCTTAATATCCCCTTCATTTCCTTGAACTACACTTGAAAAAGTTAACTATTTAATTATTCAAGGCACAAGAACTAAGGAGCTAGTGAAAATAACATTAGATATGAAAAGATCACATCACCACAATATGGTCATCCTCTCCAGTGCAAGAGATGAAAGGTTGTTTCAGATTACCAAATAACATGTCCAGAAGATTTACTTTCGTTACAAGCCTTTGTATTAGAATTGGCAAAGTGAAAACTTGTACAAAAAAATTGTTGGACATGGGATAATCCCTATACTAATTAGTACTCTCTAGTATGGCCTCATACATAAGCATCGTATATAGTCTAATAAAATCCTTTGCAAATTCATACTTCAAATTACTCTCCATAACTTGAAAATAAACTTACAAAGCTTTGTCGCTACTTTATTATGCAACATTTGTTTAGTCCTTAGTAGAATATCCAACAAGACATACTGATAAGAAGATATCAATGTTGAAATAAAATTCAGTAGACTCTTGTTGCGCTCACAAAAAATAAGAAGCATTTCTATAGTTACAGAAGTTGTGCATTCCTATGCTTTTTGTGCATCCTAGTTATTCGGCTTACATTCAACCATTCTTTCTGCTGGAAGTAACCGATCTTTCCATTCAACTATAAGATCCCCTAATATAGGCTATGAAATATCTGCATAATTTGTTTGTAGGGGCAGCATGTGGCCTGGACCTCTATGCCTAGAGAAAATCCCTTCTAGTTTCTGTGTTGTTTCATCTCCACAATCACAACACCCACCACCAAACCAAACGATTCTAAAATTTTGAGAACAAATCATTTTGGTGGAGCCATTGCAACACAACATGGTAAGAGAAACAAATAAAACTTGCAGTTGTCATTACAGGTGCAAATAAATTCCATATAGAATTTGTAAATTCATTAAACATGGCACTTAACATCTCTTTGCAATCTTAAATTTCAAAATTTACCATGTGAAGAATATTTCTCCATAAATGAAAAAAAAAACCCTTTGAGTCACCAATGAATGTAATGGAATTATTCAGAAAGAAAGAACATGTGAGCATTCCACATCCACATATCTTCATTAACCTGTGCACAAAAGCCCAATAGTTTCAAGGAGTGGTCCATTACAAATACAGAAAAGCCACACGGGTGGCATTCCATCAATAGTTACCTGAAAAATTCATTAAATCTTCCATATAAAGTTGCTCGAAAATTCTTGTCTTTTAGCTCTGATCGATCAACTTCAGTTGTGTACAGCTCCGTGTCTTTAAGCAAAGATAAAGAAAGCATTCAATGCAAAGGAATGTGAAATGATATATCTTGTTGGTTAATATCATAATTATTCATGGGTCATTCATCTAATATAGGTACACTTGAACTTTGTACTTCTACACCTGACCACGTCGATGGCTCTCCTACATTTTCATTACTAGTTATACAACTTTCTATCTCACTAACAACATGAGAAATATCTCTTTCCATTACTAGTGTTCTTCTTGTTCTACCCTTCAAAATCAAGATCTGAATATGACACAATTTGATACATGTAACACAAAAGTTCTCCGGAAATTGGGCCTCCTCTCCACACATTTGTGTCTGTATCAGTTCTTGAAGCAAGATTAACTAAAGTCAACGAATTTATAATTCTTTTTAAACCTCCTCCACCTTTACCCTTCCAATGCACTAGCTTTCTTATCAAAGAACTATCATAAGAATCTGCTGATGTAGGCTTTGTTTTTTTTTTTTTTTTGTTATATGTACTCCAAGCAAGTTATCCAAAAAAATTATGCATTCAAAAGTAACCCAACTTAAGGCATAGGTAGCTAGAAATACACTACTTATCTGGACAACATCCATAGATTCAGGGTAAGCTTCTTTTATTTTAGTATCCAATGCATTGCTTCTTGTAATCATTATAATCATTGAACCTTCGGTTGTAGTGTTTTCTTCTCAAAGATGTACGAAAATAACCCACTTAAGATTATGGATCACAAACAATCTCAACAATATAAATCGCTGCTAAACATTGTAGATCTGCATCAACTAATAGAAATAAAGCCTGGCAAAGTTCGGATCTATGCCACAATCACACTTAAACAACAAAAGAAAGAATAATAACTCTAATTTTCCAATGGAAACTATATATACAAATAACAATTTTATTATAACACCTGTGAAGGGAACAAATAAATGTTACTAATCCCCCTCTATGGGATAGATTCTTGGCTATCCTCAAACGTCTTCAACTTTTGTAGAGTCTCTCTCCTCTATAATGTGTAAACCAAGCAAAACTATGGTGTGCAACAATGAAAATAATCAAAGTTACAAAAGTGAGTGTAACAATGAAAATAATTAAAGTGAATAATGAATGGAAACCTTCTATTATTGAGTTATTTGTTGAATAATGATATAATAAATAACCCCATTCTTGAATAAGCACTTGAATATTTTATTATTTTTTTTAGAGGAAAAAGTATTTTAAACTTTTATTTAGGCAATAATAAATAAATAAATAATTATTTCTCATCTCAAGGAATTGTAAGGAATAATAAATAAATAAGGATTTTTTCTTATTTCTAAGATTTAGTCAAAATTGCCAAAGCATATAATAAATTAGTGATAATTAATATCCTTAGAGAAAAATAAGATAATTTAATGATTTATTTGTTAAATTTTCATGATTGGGTCAAATATGACAAGGAATAATAGTTGAACAATGATTTCATTAATTATTCCTAGAAGAAAATCAAATAAATAGTGATTTATTTAATTATTCTTCATGTGTTTAACTATAAATTACATAAAAAAAGGTGGTTTATTATGTAATTGCTGACAGTGAAAGAAATTTTACTATGGTAAAATTGGCTTTACATCGTGTAACTCGATCCATCTAGTAAATTAGGCTAGATGACCAAGTTTTTGGTGATAACACCTTCCTCAGCTGACTAACCACTTATAGCATTCCTATCTACATTTCTATCATCATCAAAATCATCTTGTTCTCATACCAACATCTTACTTTTCACCCATTCTACTTTATCTAGTGAAGCTGCCCCACTAACATAAAGTCAATATAAGTGAGCCATTTGAAATTATAAGATAAATGAAGGAAGCCAATGTTCAATTTTCTCCTGTGTGAATGCTTTCTATTCTCCTCTACATATTCATACCTTTCATAAAATTGAACAATTTGATCCATGTTTTTGAAAGCTTAGGCCTTTCATAAACCATCTATTTGGCCACTTATATGTGGCTCATTACAAACCATATGTCTTCTATCAATCGAATATAATTGATTTAAAAACATACCTTTACCCACTTATTTAAACAAATATTATGTTTATACCAAGTTCCAAACAAATAAGATAGTATCAACTTCTTGAAATGCTACAATTAATTAGCATCAGAATAAAACCCCCAGATAACATCAATAATGAAAAATTGGCACTAGAACAACACCCCAATGTCACATCAATAGTGAAACATGATTATTAGCTGTTAGTTTATATTGTGAACTCTTGCAAAAACATGGAAAAACATGCCTTAAGAACTCAACTCAAATTTTTCCCAATCTATAGTTGATCTTGGTCAAAAAATCTTAAAAGATTTCTGATTGAAATTTGGTTAGATGATTAAATCAAACTGAGAAATGCAATCAAGATGTAGAAAAAAATATACCTAAAAAGCAAATAACTTCTGATAAAGCCTAGATGTTGAAAAAAACTAAAACGCCGATACACTAAAAGAAAAAGGTTTTTGAAAGGTCACAATGATCAACAAATCAACTTGTAATATTTTAGTGTATCTAATATTTTTTCAAAACCTTTTTCTTTTAGTGTATCTAATATTTTACACATATCTGGCAGTTTGTTTTTCTGATATCTTGTAAATGACAGTGCATTTTTGGTCCTGAAATTTACCACATCACCCATTTTCTCATGAATGTTTATCAATTGAGCGAAAGAAATTCTAATGGCATCTTGACAATGTAATGAGAAAACACCAGAAACAAACATCTAAGCCTCTCATTTCTTCATTCTGCAATATATAAGTTTCACAGTTTTACATATGAAAACTATAGTTTTGGGGGTTCATTGCCAGAATAACCAATTTTCTTTTAGGTTTGGACCTTCAATAGATGATTGTCCCAATGTCTAGTTGAATTGTATTTTGCAATGGTCAATGAGAATTAGTCATGGTCATTTCAACACAGATTCTTTTCTAATTTTGATTGTATCTCTTCATGGTGGCAATATATGCATTTTCTACAGGCTCATTAGATATCCCACCATCACCTGATCGAGGGGATATTTCTACAAAAAAAAAAATCTTCATCAAAATCATCTAGGATTTCCATTGAAGACACCATTTTATTTCTTATTGATTTCATTTTGAGACACGTAACTTTGTCTTCACAAACTCTTTGATATATTAGGCTTGAATCAAAACTTGGGCAGTGTAGTGGAAGTTCCAATACAAGTTCTAGAAACTCATTGTGCTAAGAAACTTTTCTCCCCATTATGGCATATGTACTTTGTATATTTCAAGTTGTAGGTCCATTAGTGTCCACAAGCATTCAACCTCCACAGGGTTTGGATCAAACAAAAAGACTATTCTACTCTACGTGCATCATCATGTCATATACAAGGGAACCTTCAAAATACAAATTATACCTGGTGTTGTTCTTTTGTTCCAAGAGAGGTGACCAGTTTATTTTGGGGATTTCTTTATAAAGGGATCTTCTATTCATGTTTAGAGATTCATTATATTTACCATGTTAATGTTAACTTTTTTGCACATACAAGTCATATTTTTAGAAGTACATGTGTAAGAATGTCTTTATTGTTCTTTCTTGAAATAGTCTGAATCATATATAGGATTTCCATAAAAAATTACAATATATGACCTACCTTCATTACATTTACCATGTTATTATTCCCTTTTCAACACATACAAGTCATTTTTTGGAGAAATTAAGGTCTAGGAACGTCTCTATTGTTCTTTCATTAAATGGTATGAATCATATATAGGAGGTCCATAAAAAATATACAATCTATGACCTAAGTCTCAAGTATTTGAGTTGTATGTAGATGTTTTTGCTATCAATGGAACAAAAACATTTTTCGGATCACATGTTTCCATTCCAATTCTAACTTTTCATCAGTTCTGACTTCATGAGTTATATTTTCCACAAGATCAGGTGCATAGATATCCACCTTTTCAACTTGATGACACCACTGATCTTCCTTCTCATCACAATTTCCATTTTCACCCAATATTTCAAAATTTTGACAAAATCCATGGTATTCAAAACTATAATTGAAAAACATGGATCAACTAACCTTCACATTACCATACGGATCAACCAAAGGTATGGGCAGATGATCATCCTCATATTTCAACATAGGAATCACATTATTAGTTTCCTCAAACTCATATTGAAATTATGTATTTTGTAGGTGCCAATGGCTCCATTACCCCTGTTTTCGAAAAATTTAGATTCCTCTACCATCAAGGCTTCACAAACCTACTCTTCTACCATACATTTGTGCTCATTACCTGCATTAAAGTTTTTGTTCCACATTTCATTGAAAATATAACCATCTGATGGATCTTGTAAGTCATTTGGCTTGGAGAAGTGTGACATTATCCTTTCCTTCTATAGTGGATTTCTGAGACAAGGTACAAAACTGGTGGATATCTACTTGATTTGATCATTTGACATGCTAGAAAAGGCTTGATCCTTATTGTTTTCAAGTGTGGGAAAATTGTCAGAATATGATACCCTAATCCATAAGTATCATGAAGGAGCTCTCGACTAGCATCATGTTGAATTCCATTTTGACAATCCCAATTGTGTTTGTAGGTTAAGTCTACCTTGACAAGATGACAGGGGCCTTAAAAATTAGGTTGTACATAATCATGAGTGTCGCATTTCTAGAAGCCACTTTCCATCAACCTTCACATTAATATGACCAAAGGTCTGAGTGTCATGATGTTTTCCCTAAAAAAAAATTGAGAAGTTATGAAGTGTCATGTTTTTAAACTCGGTAGGAGCAAAAAGAAGACTTCCATGTTCAGTAACATCAGTCATTGAATTTCCATCCACCATTTCAAATTTTCCATCACCATCTTTCTCAACAACATTGAGTTTAACTATTATTGTTGGATGTTGAATAAATGAAATAGGTGTGAAGCATGATTCTTTATTCTCTGGACCTTTACATAAAAAACTCTTGCAAAGATCAATTCTATGAGGCAATGGAGCATGATGGGCCAAAATGGAGAGAAGCACGTAGCATGATCGAAATTTGAAAAATTAAGTGCTCAACTCTTAGAACAACTACAATATTCAAATTTTGGACTGAGCATAAAAATGTCATCAAAATAATAAAATCTATAAAAACCTATACACATACATTATATTTACAAACTACAATTATTATCAAAACTCAATACTATTATTAGCAAAACTCAACAGAGCTATACAGGTACATTAGATTTACAAACTATGATTATTATCAATATTTTCTCACCATAAAATATAAAATAAATTTTTCAAAAATTATGGGAAGCACTTTTTCTCAAAGGTATGTCATTCAAGTTTCCCTCTGCCCATGGTAACAATTATACTTGTGTAATCTATGTGATTTTTGAAGTTTCCATGAACAACCAACAAGAACAAAAGGGCGGAAAAAATTCATATTCGACAAAACATAGGAGAATAACGCTTCTATGTCTAGAAATAACAACTGAATACCCATGTCCACGAATCCCCTTTCTTTGTAATGTCTGAGGACATTGGAGAGACTCCTATTTATGTTCCTAGCATTGTATAATAGCTGATTGGTCCCACTAGTGACATGCATTTTCAAAAATTTGAACAAAAAAACATGAAAAATTTAGCTGAAAAATAATTATGCTAACCCAAAGAAACAAAAAGGATTAAGGTATAAGGTTAGATTCCATAAAATATTATTGAAACGTGTGGAATTATTGGTTCATTGGTGAGCTCCATAATATCAATCATTCTATGAATGGTGTGGCCTTATACCACTGAAAGGGCATGAGTTCCATAGGGATAAATTTTGGTGAAAGAACTAAAAAGCCCACTAAAATCAAGTATAAAAACAAAAAAGCATACACACTCCTCTTGGCGATTTTGAAGACGGACCATGGGATAGAATCATCATTGAATTTAACAGGGCAACCAATAATCCTACCAACCATTCGGATTAGAGGTCTCTAAAGAGAATCTACCATGATGGCTATCTAGTTTGTTTGACATGTAGAAGGATCCAAGTTCATCTCCTCTAGGCACAAGGTATAGTTTTCCATGCATATTCTTCCTCTACCACTGAGAGCCATCTTAAGAGTAGTCTATCATGCCTTTGCAAAAGAAGCCTTCCACCACTACATGATCAGAGGCTGGCACTGCAATGGCATAAGATGCCAAGGGAGGTACCATGTCTTATATGTAAAACTAGAATTTTTCTTCAAAGGGAACTATTATTGGTGAATTTTCTGAGAAATACTTGATTTTATTTAGTGGAGGGATCCTACCCTTTGTGTTCATATTGTAGCTTTTAACCCCATACAAAAATTACCTGCATATGAATTCTAAAAACAAAAAATAAACAATGGGGAGAGCATACCACATAAAACAAATATACATAGAGATTTTCCCCTCGATCACAAAACCAGGACTACCAGATTGATTTTTCATTATGTTCCTTTCAATGTTACAATACCTATATATACATGTTGAAGCATCCATAAATCCTAATTCATTAACACGGGATTAGAACATAATCGTAGTTCCTTTCACTGGATCTATAAAATACCATGGATCAAAAACCATCGCTCCCAAAAACATGTGTGAAATCCATGCACAAAACCATAAGTAGGTCCACCCACCTAATATAGGGTCCAAACAATTATCACAGGGCGCTGCCCTGCACCCCATATAAGGCGGGTTACCACCTCCTGCTTACCCCCTAGTGCAATGTACAGGGGGGGCCTTCACCCCCCCCCCCCACGCATGGGCTAGTCATGGAAATAATATAACACAACCCACATTCTACCACCTTTTGTTTTCTTTCATAGGGGGCCACATGAGAGCTTGGTCATTGATCCAACCCTGTAACTCCCATTATTTCTCTACACCACGAAAACTTCTCAATGCTCACATAATTTGTCAATGCATCTGTAGTATTCTTCAAAGTGTCAACCTTTACCAACAAAACCTTTTTGTCTTCTAGCATATCCCTTAGAAAGTGATACTGAACATCAACATGCTTTGCCCTTGAATGATCAGTAGGTTTCTTTGCTAAAAAAATTGCACTTTGGTTGTCATAGTCTATCCTTATAGCTCGCTCTACTAACCCCATACTTGAAAAAAATCTAAGCAAACAAACTATTTCATTGCTTGCATGAGTGGCTGCCATGTATGTTGCCTCTATAGTTGAAAGTGCCACTACAAATTGTCTCTTACTCATACAACTGACAACACCTCCAAATATGTTAAACACATATCCACTTGTAGATAATCTTTGATCCAGATCTCTAGCCCAGTCAGCATCAACAAATCTAGGGATGTCTAAGACTCTGTCTAATCTTTTTCTCCCTTGGTAGCAAAAACCATAACCACTAGTGCCATGCAAATACCTAAAAAGCCACTTCGTTGTTGTTCAATGCTCCTTCCTTGGTTTTGACATAAACCTGCTCAATACTCCCATTGCATGTGCAATGTCTGTTCTAGTATAGACCATCACACACATAAGGCTATTGACTGCACTTGCATATGGAATATGGGACATGTCCTCTTCCTCTTCTTCTCCCTTGGGACACTACTTAGTAGATAAATTTAGACCTACAAGAATAGGAACCTTCACTAGTTTACTATTGTGCATATTAAACCTCTGCAATACTATCTCAACATACTTCCTCTAGTTTAACCAGAGCTTCCTCTTTGGCCAATCTCGTTTAATTTCCATTTCCAACATATAATTTGCAGCACCAAGATCTTTCATGTCCAATTTGGAGGAGAATTTGGTGTTCAAATCCTGGATAATTTCTTTATCATTTCTAGCCAACAACATACCATCCACATAGAAGACCAGATAACTAAAATTGCCACCAATTAATTTAAAATACACATAGTGACCTTCTTTGCTTCTGGTGAAGCCAAGTCCTCATATAAATGTATCAAATTTATGATACCACATCCTTGGTGACTGTTTTAACTCATAGAGAGACCTTTTTAACTTGCATACAAGTTATTTCTTTCCCTTCACCGCAAATCCTTTTGGTTGATTCATGTAGATCTCTTCTTCTAGATCCCCATTATGAAATGTTCTCTTCACATCCATATGTTCTTCCTCAAAATCAAAAGCAGTAGAAATAGATAAAAGTAACCTAATAGAATCTACCTTGGAAACAAGAGAAAAAATATCACCAAAATCAATTCCTGGCACCTGGGAATAACCTTTTTCTAGCAACAAACATTTGTATTTCTCCACGTTTCCTTCTGCATTCATCTTCTTCTTGAACACCCATTTGCTTCCAATGGGTTTTCATCTAGTCGACAACTCCACCATATCCCAAGCCACATTTTTGTGAAAAGATGCCATTTCATCAACCATGGCCTCTTTTGAGATTTTTTCATCCTCTGAATCTACTACTTCCTTGATAGTTCTAGTATCATCATCAGTAATAAATAAAGAAAAATTTGGACAAAAAGAAGATAAAATATACCTTTCTCACTGCTCTTTCTCAAACTGATCTTCTCACAACCGAAGTTTGTGGCTCTTGATCTTCTGATTCCTCTTCTATTGTGGAGTCTAATTCTTCCTCCTTTAGCTCAAACTCTTTTTTCTCAGGTTCCTTTGGTATGACATCATTCTTAATAACATCTTCCACCTCTCTAAACACGACATCTCTACTGTACAGAACCTTCCTTGTTACTGGGTTCCAAATCTTATAATCTTTTAAACCATCCTTATACAAAATAAAGATGCACCTTTTAGATTTACTATCCACCTTTGTTACTTTCTCCTTTGGAACATGTACATATGCCTCCAATCCAAATACCCTAAGATTTGAAAGAGAATTTTTCTTACTAGTCTATACCTCTTGTGGAGTCTTATCGTCCAACGCTAATGAAGGTAATATGTTGACTAGGTAACATGCAATCTCCACCATCTTTGCCCATAATTCCTATCCTAACCTGGCACCACTAAGCATGCTTCTTGCCGTTTAAATCAATGTCTTGTTCATTCGTTATGCAACTCCATTTTTCTTAATATGGGTGGAGTAGTCTTCTGTCATGCTATACCATACTTCTTACAAAAGTCTTGAAATTCCTTCTTGCAAAACTCTCCACCATTATATGTCCTCAACACCTGTATCTCCTTCTCTATCTGGTTTTTCACCAGAACGTTAAATTCTATAAACCTATCAAAGACTTCAAATTTCTACTTGAGGAAATATATCCATGTATTCCTTGAGAAGTCATCTATAAATGACACATAGTACAAAGGCTTACCCAGTGATGGAACCGACATAGGTCCAAACACATCACTATGCACAAGCTATAATATTTGTTGCACCCTCTTACCACCAAAGGGGAAACTCACCCGATTCTGCTTTCCATATACATAATTTTCACAGAAATCAAAACCCATAGAGCTATTAGACATACCATCTACCATATATTTACCATGGAGTATTTGAATTCCCTTCTCTAAAATATGTCCAATCCTTTGATGCCATAGCATGGTATTTTCTCCAACTAGATTTTCTGCTCCACTTCCAAGAACCACGAAACTATTGCACCCATCAATAATAATGCTACCTTGCAGCTTGTAAAAATTTCTAATCTGAACTCCCCATATAAATACCAATGCTGCTAGAACTATCTTGTAGGTATCTTTCTCAAAAATTGTTCTTACACCTACATCATCCAACTTGCTTACAAAATTTAGATTTTTGGGTAATGCAGGAATATTTAGAACACCTAGAAGTGTTCTAATCCTTTAACCTTGCAAATTCAACTTGAATTTTCCTCAACCAATGATTCTAGTATTCCCGTCATCCCCTAAGAAGAAATCACCGGATCATATTTTGATGCAAGAGCATGTGACTTAGAGGGAAAAACACTTCAAACATATTACAAAAATCTAAAAAAATCTACAGGCAAAGAAGTGGGGTCCTTTACCCAGTAATTATCACGATTTTGTAGCTCAAGATAGAGATAAAATTACAAATAAAACACTTTGTAACAATCAGTCATAGATAAGCGATAATAAGTTTTATACATGAATGCTTTAAAGTGCTCTATGAAAAACACCATGCTTTTTAAAGGATAATGGCCAAGAAAGATTTATCTATTAATTATAAATAAGAAACAATGGGACACTAAAAGTAGGTTCAGAGCTCAGAAGCATTATCCCTTGAAACTTATCTCTCTGTTTATTTGAATTAATGGCCTTCTGCTAATTGATAATGTATGCGTTTATCTGTTAAATTGCTTTCTTCTGAGTTGAAAATTGACGAGTTCGCCTTATTTTCCAAAGTGATGCTTGACTGAAGCCTTTAGGATCATTTCACCTTCACATCGGTGCATGCATGCTTTCTATGTCGTTTTACAGAGTTCTGTGGGAAAACTCTGTTTACACAGACAAATCATGATATTTTCTTAAGCGGAACATTGTTCCAGACTTGAAACTTTATTGGAATTGGTTCATGCCCATATCAGGTTTGAACCAATATCACATTGGAGAAGTGCAAACGGAGTAGAGAGTCCTTTGGAACTGCCGAAGTGTGAAACCTGACATTCCGGAAGTAAAACATTATAGAGAATGGGGGAAAGAGGCATCGGGTTCGCTAGGATGATCTCATCACAAACCTAGACGTTGGAGGAACCATGTATTGGTGCTTTGGAGGCCACTGGTAGCGATTGCCAATTATCACATCGGGAAAAGGAAGGAGGAAGGGAATTAAACATTTCGATAGTGTATATTATGTATAATGAAATATGTTTGCTATAAAAGAGCCGATAATGTTAATTCTTCAGAATTAACACAATGGTTGGTTGTTAAGCCGTGAGAGTGCTTCTAGAACGTCGATAGTGTATTTTTGTTCCTTTGGAACAAAATACCTCCCGATAGTGTATTCGGCATAAAGAAATGTAGGTTCCTCATTGATAAAAGCCCGCCGATAGTGTTTTTGGGTAATTCTTTTGGAATTACAGTTCTGATAGGAATAGAGGCGGTGTTTGTTAATGAACAATAGTTGTGGAAATCAGAGGAAAATCCATGAAGCTCTCAATTAAATGATTGATACACCAAATGAAGAAGAGGGAGAAATTTGGTATGATATTGATGAAATAGTAAACATGTTTGGCAGGTTGTCCATATCGACTGCACCTAGGCCACCATTAGTGGTATCAGAGCATCCATCTGACATTGGATTGAATCTCAGAAGCAGGAGAAGGAAAGTTACTATGGCTTTCATATTTGGAAGAGGACGAGGACGTCATGGAAGTGGATGGCATGTTGCAAAGACTGATGTAATGGAAGTTGTGCAACAGATTCAAGCTAGATTGGATGCATTAACAACAAGTAGGAACATAGATGATGGAGATGTTAGTGAACCTAAGGTTGAAGTTGTAGAGGATGAATTTGTAGCAATTACTCCTGAAACGAGGTTCTTTGAGTTAGTGTTGAGATCCACAGCCAGGCCAAAGACCGAGGTATCAGTATATGAAGGAGGACTAAACCTAGAAGAATTGATAGACTGGATTAATGGCATGGAGAAATTCTTCGACTATGAAGAAATAAAAGATGAGAATAAATTGAAGTTTGCTATTAACAAGCTAAAAGGTCATGAAACACTTTGGTGGGATTGTGTGCAGGCAGAAAGGAAGAGACTTAGCATGAAACCAGTCAAGAAATGACGTAGGATGGTAATAAAGCTAAGATGTAAGTTTTTTCCAAGTAATTATTAGCAAACTTTGTTTAGACAAATGAAAAATCTTAGACAAATGTATTTTGCAGTGAAAGAATACATAGAGGAGTTCTATAAGGTAAGCATAAGAGCTAGAGACGCCCAAGATATAGATGGGAAGCTGGTTAGATATATGAGTGGCCTCAGGATCGACATTGAAGATCAGATAAGTCTACTATCTCCTAAAAGAGTAGAGGAAACTTATCAGATAGCACTGAAAGCTGAAGGAAAACTCATGAGGAAACAACCTGCCAAAGGGAGAGGTACTCTCCGAGGAAGGGGAAGTCAAGGTGGTAGAGGAAGATCTACATCACCTAAAGATGGAGCTAGAAGTAACTCACCCTAGCACACACCCATAGGAAGTGATGAAAGAGGGAAAGGGAGTGTTTCTAGAGGAAGAGGATGTAGAGAAATAATATGTTACAGATGTAACAAGGTGGGACGCAAAGCTTTTGAGTGCCCAGAGAATGCATAAATAAATCAGATGAATGCAATTGTTGCTCCAGTTGAGGGAGAAGCACCGGTGGCACTAGTAGCAGAAGAGGAAAGTATACTAGAGAGTGGAGAATCTTTGGTAGTTAATAAAGTTCTACTCAAGCTAGCAAAGGAGATGGTTGAACCATCACAAAGGAAGACTTTATTTAGGACAATGTGTAAAGTCCAAGGGAAATGTTTCCGGATGATAATTGATAGTGGCAGCACTAATAATTTGGTGGAGAAATCGAAGTTGAAGATAATGAAACATCCAACACTTTACAAGGTGTCATGGTTGCAAAAGGGACATCAGCTATTAGTGAACGAAGAGTGTAAAGTGGAATTTCAGGTGGGCAAGTATAAATATAAAGTTGTTTGTGATGTGATGCCAATGGACGTGTGTCACATATTGCTTGGAAGAACTTGGAAATATGAGAGAGGAGTCATTCATGATGGGAAAAGAAACACCTACAAGTTTGGGAAGGATGGTGTCAATCATACGTTGTTGCCTCTACAAGAAGAAGATGTACTAGAAAGGAAGACTGATCCAAAAACTCTGTTACTTAGAGGAAAGGAATACTTGAAGTAGATTGAAGAAAATGAGGTAAATTTTGTTGTAATTTGTAGGCCCAAGGTAATAACGACTTCTACTAAAGTTTCTAATTTACACATTTAAATTCAAGAAATGTTGGAGAATTATTGTCATATTATTGTTGATGATTTACCTAATGAATTACAACCCATTAGAAGAATCAGTCATCATATAGATTTGATTCTTGGAGAAAGTCTACCTAGAAAAGTAGCTTACAGAATGACTCCTATAGAAAATCAAGAGGTTAGGGAGTAGGTATAAGAATTGCTTGACAAAGAGTTTATCAGAGAAAGCTTAAGTCCTTGTGAAGTACCAACAGTGTTGAGGCAAAAGAAAGATGGAGGCTGGAGAATGTGTGCAAATTCAAGAGCCATCAATAAAATCACAATCAGGTACAAATTTCCATTACATAGAATTGAATATTTAATGGATTGCTTGAGTGGCGCAAAATATTTTTGAAAAGAGATCTTAAATATGTGTATCATCAGATAAGGATAACAGAAGGGGATGAATGGAAAACTGCTTTTAAGACAAATGAGGGACTGTATGAGTGAAGATTAATGATTTTTGGGTTGTCAAATGCACCAAGTACATTCATGAGACTCATGAATGAAGTTCTTAAAGAGTTCGTTTGTAAGTTTGTAATAGTATATATGGATGATATATTAGTCTACAACAGGTCTAAGGAGGAGCACGTGAAGCATTTAAATTATGTCTTACAAAGGATGCAATAAGAAAAATTATTGTTGAATTCAAAGAAGTGTTCATTCATGAAAGAAGAGCTAGTGTACTTGTGATTTGTTATTTCTGCTGAAGGGTTGAAGATGGATCCAGAGAACATCAAGGTGATGATGGAGTGACCTTCACCTAAGAGTCTTTTGGAGGTAAGGAGTTTTCATGGTCTTGCTAGCTTTTATAGAAAATTCCTTAAGAATTTTAGTAAGATTAATGCACCTATTATTTAGAACATAAAGAAGGACACAACAATTTAAATGGACTACTGAAGTAGAAAAAAATTTCAGTTGTTAAAGAATAAAATCACTAAAAAGCCTATTTTGGTTCTGCCTGATTTTAACAAACCTTTTCAAGTGAAGTGTGATGCCAGTGGAGAAGCAAATGGAGGTGTTTTAAGCCAGGAAGATAGGCCAATAGCATATTTTACTGAAAAGTTAAATTATTCAAAAAGGAAGTATTCTTCTTATGATAAGGAGTTCTACGCAGTTGTGGAGGCATTATTTAATGTCAAAGGAATTTATTCTTTATTCATATAACCATGCATTACAGTTTATAATGCGGTAGCCAAAGCTCAACTAGAAACATGCTAAATGGGTAGAGGATATTCAAGGTTTCCTTTTTTTTTGAACCATATAAATGGACAGTAAAAAAAAGTTGTAGATGCCTTAAGTAGGAGAAATACATTGCTGCAAGGGAGTCAAATACAAGTGTTAGGTTTTGATTTTCTTAAAGAATTATATGAGACCGATTTAGATTTTAAAGAGGCATTTGAGGCCTGTAGAAATCTTGTTTTGATGGATAGAAGTAGATGGTTGGATTACTTACTACATGAGGGACTGTTATTTAACAAAAATAAGTTGTGCATACCAAACTATTCAATGAGAGAGAATTTAATCAAGGAGAAGCATAGTGGAGGACTTGCAGGACAGCTTCACATAGAGAAGACATTTGAATAGTTGAACAGATTTTGTTTCTAGTTGAAATGAAATCTGAAGTGGAGAAGTATGTGAGAACTTGCAAAGTCTACCAATATGCAAAGGGAAGGAGCCAAAACACATGCTTATATATCCCATTACCAATTCCAGATAGGCCTTGGGATATGGTAAGTATGGATTTTGTGTTGGGATTACCAAAGACTTAAAGAGGGAATGGTTCATTTTTTGTTGTAGTGGACAGATTTTAAAAAATGGCACACTTTATTTCATGTTATAAAACTAGTGATGCTTCTCACATTGCTAATTTATTTTTAAGGAAATTGTAAGTTGCATGGGCTGCCCAAAAGTATTGTCTCGAACAAGGATTCCAAATTTTTTGGACATTTCTGGAGGAAAGTAAGGAAGAAAATGGGAACTAAGTTAGGTTTCATTTCTTCCTATCATCCACAAACTGATGGAGAGACTGAAGTGGTGAACATGAGTTTAGGCAATCTTTTGAGGCTTATTGCAGAACATCCAAAGCAATGGGATCAAGTGTTATGACAATCTAAGTATGAATATAATGACTCGCCTAATAGGAGAAAAGGATAGAGTCCATTCCATATTGTTTATGGAATGCATGCAAGAGGAATATCTAAATTAAGAAATTTGGGAAAATAAGAGATGAGAAGTGTGGAGGGTGAAGACTTTGGTTTAGAAATGTAGGCAATACATGAACAAGTGAAAAAAAAGCTACAAGGTAGCAACATCAAATACAAAACAAGAGTAGACATGAGAAGAAGAGAGGTGAACTTTGAAGTAGGGGATTTAGTTTTAGCACTTCTCAGAAAGGAGATATTTCCAAAGAGGGAGTATAATAAATTAAAGTTGAATAAAATTATACAATGCAAAGTATTAAGGAAATTCTCTGCAAATGCTTATGATATTGAGTTACCACCTGATGTTGGAATATCACCAATTTTTAATGTTTCAGACTTGTACAAGTATGAAGGTGAAAATGCAGATGATACCGCACAAGACAAAGAGACCCAAGAGATTGATTAGGTAAAACAGTTACCCACAACAAAGAATTTGTAGCCAGAAAGAACTCTGGACAATAAGGTGTTTAAGAAAACAAGGGGGCAAGAGTACTTCATGTATTTCGTAATGTGGAAGGATGAGCTGACCGTTGAAGCTACTTGGGTTATAGAAGACATGCTACAAAAATTGGGCAGTTTTGTAGATGAACTCATGGATAGGAGGCCATGAAGAATTTTTTCCTTAGGATTTTGATCTACGAGCATGTAACTTAGAGGGAAAACGTCTTCAAACATATTACAAAAATCCAAAAAAATCTACAGGAAAAGGAGTGGGGTCCTTTAGCTGGCAATTTCCATGCCTTTCTAGTTCAAGATAGAGATAGAATTAAGAATAAAATATTTTGTAATAATTGCTCATAGATAAGTGAAAATAAGTTTTATACATGAATTCTTTAAAGTGCTCTATGGAGAAAACCATGCTTTTGTAAAGGATAATGGCCAAGGAGGCTTTATCTATTAATTATAAATAAGAAGCAATGGGACTCTAAAAGTAGGTTCAGATCCCAGAAGCATTATCCCTTGAAAACTTATCTCTTTGTTTATTTGAATTAATGGCCTTCTGCTAATTGATGATGTATGAATTTATCTACTAAATTGCTTTCTTCTCAGTTGAAAATTGATGAGTTCACCTTATTTTCCAACGTGATGCTTGACTGAAGCCTTTAGGATCATTTTCCCTTCATAGCGGAGTGTGAAGGATTTCTAAGTCGTTTTACAGAGTTCTGTGGGAAAACTTTGTTTACACAAAGAAATCATGATACTGCCAAAGTGCGAAACCCCAACATTTCAAAACCGAAACATTATAGAGAAGGGCAGAAAGAGGCATTGGATCTATGAGGACAATCACATTGCAAACCTGGAGGCAGGAGGAACCAAGTAAAGGGGCTTTGCAAATCGCCGATAGTGATTACTGAATATCACATTGGGAAAAGGAAGGATGAAGGGAATTAAACATGCTGATAGTGTATATTGTGTAGAATGAAATACATTGGCTATAAAAGCGTTGATAGTGTTAATTCTTCGGAATTAAAACAAAGATTGTTTAGAGGATGTGAGAGTGCCTCTAGAGTGCCAATACTGTATGTTTGTTCCTTTGGAACAAAATACCTGCTGATAGTGTATTCTGTGTAAAGAAATGCAGGCTCCTCATTGATAAGAGCTCGCCGATAGTGCTTTTGGGTAATTATTTTGGAATTGCAGTTCCAATAGGAACAAAGGCCTTGATTGTTAATTAATGAGGTTTGTGGCGATTAGAGTAAAATCCATGAAGCTATCAGTTAAATGATTGATATGCTAAATGAAGAAGAGGGAGAAACTTGGCCTGATATTGATGAAATAGTAACCAAGTTTGAGAGGTTGTCCATATCGCCTACACCCAGGCCACCATATTTCTAAGATTCATAAAACCAGTCTCTATGGGGACTGAATTGAAAGGATACATCTGATTCAATAAACCATGCTTCATGATCTACGTCTATACTTGAAGAAGAAGCCAAGTACATATGCCCACCATCATCTGAGGTGGTTTTCGCCTCTATAGAAGGAGCATCGTCAGATCCCTTTCCTTTGTTAGCAGATTTATATTTAAAATCCATTTTGTAGTTACCTTCCTTTTCACACTTCCAACACACCTTTATGGGTTTTCCCATAGATTTAGATGTCCCTCTAGATTTAAATATCCCACTCGAGGACATATTTTTGTTTATGTTTAGGGACTATCCTTGTACAAAAAAGGCATCACGATTTTGGCTCTCCATATTATTTTGTCTCATCTCCTCCATCATGAAGGATGAGACTATTTCATCAAATTGCAAGGAAGTTTCATTGATACCTATTGGAACAACTAGACTATCCCTGAAATTTGGTAGAGAACACAAAAAACTAATGCACTTATCTTCATCTGAAATTTTAATATCAACAGATAATAACTAGCTTACCACAGTATTAAATGTGTTCAGATGATCTGTGACCAAGTCTCCATCTTTATCCTCAGGTTATACATCTTTTTCCATTGGAACAGTTTATTCACCAACAACTTATATTGGCACAATGTTCCTAACTTGTCCCACAAATCATTCAGCATAGATTCCCCTAATACACTCAACAATACTGAATCTGGGACACACAATCATATTATTTTTTTGTCCTTCTGATCCAACTTCTTCCATTATTTATCAGACACGTCCATTGGTTTAGTACCTGAATTTACCATGATCCACTAATCTTTATCCTCCAGAAGATCCTCCATATTGAGTTTCCAAAACTCAAAACCCTGACCATTAAATTTATCAATCTCTATCATTCCACTGCTCTCCATATTCTTTTACCACAATAATGGATCTCACAGATCTCCCACTGAACAGGGCCTACCACAGGACCACGAAAAACCCCTCAGTAGCAAAGGTGTTCCCTTGAAGCCAAAACAACTCTGATACCAAAATGTAGGTTTTTACCCCATATAGAAATTACTTGCATACGAATTCTAAAAACATAAAATAAACAACTGCTAGAGTATAACACATAAAATAAATATACACAGAGATTTTCGCCTAGATCCCAAAACTAGGACTACTAGATTGATTTTCCGTTATGTTCCTTCTAATGTTACAATACATATATATACATGTCAAAGCATCCATAAACCCCAATCCATTAACCCTATATCAAAACATAACTATAGTTCCCTTGACTAGATCTACAAAAAACCATGGACCAAAAACCATCAAGCCCAAGTCCATGTGAGAAATCCATGCATAAAACCATATGTAGGTCCAAAACAAAATTCGTACGGTGTTGTCCCGGACCCCATGCAAGGGGGTTGCCACCCCGCTGTTTAGCCCCCAACAAGAGGGATAGCCACCCCCAGTAGCACTTGGTGCAAGGTATAAGTAGGGCTAGTATTGGAAAGAATATAACATGACATAACATAGACATTGAATGTAGGACACCCAATATTTCATCCCAAAGTGTTCATGGAAGCTAGCCTCTACCATAACTTGATTAGTGCCTGCAGAATCTAAAGCAGACTTTGATGTTATCTAGTTTCATGAAGCCAAGCAGAATGATCAATATTTAGTATCCATTAAAGGAATATATTGTATAAGGAATTTAAACATTTCATACCCTCAACATCGAAAGAGAAATCTGGAACTACGATATGGGTTTTGTTCTTAGATAATGGAATATGTAGCTCTAGTTAGTAATTTATATTTTAAAGAACAAATTCCAATTAAAAATAGAACAATTAATTGTTTTCTGATATAGGAAATATGTACACAAAAAATTGATACAACAAAAACAAGCCACACAGATTCTAAGAGCGTAAACCATTTTTTGAAAAGACCAAAAAAGATAAATGGTAAAACCACGATCCAAAGAAAAAGGTATGTATTGAGCAAAAAAGGCATGGCTGCAAGGGTTCATTAAAAAAATTAGCTAGAAACCAAAAATGGAGATTGTTGCGTGCTAGATTCATCAAGAGTTAGGAATTTCCAAATGGTCCCCATTACATCACAAAATTTCAAATGAAACTCAATGTTTTGAATGGTATTATATCATAACAAAGAATGCAAAGTCCAAATGGGGAAATCAATTGATTTTCTCCCATCTTGGTTTTCTCTCCAAGGAGGTCCACTCTTGCTAATTTCGTTTGAGAAGGTTACTACCATATGCCTATATTTATGACAAGTTTTGCATCTGAATACTACATTTTTGAAGATCCAAATTTGTTTTCACTGATACAAATATATTATCATTACTTTTGTTATATTTGTACTTTATCTTGGGCACATGTACCCTTGATTTTTACAATATTTCTACCTTTATATTGGCAAATTGCAAACAAAAATGTCTAGTTGGGTCACATGAAAGTGATCAATCATACAAAATGCAATTGCCTGCACCGCTAAAAACCACATTGTATATCCAAATGTATAAGAAAGGGTTGCTTCATCGAAAATGAAATTTCGTGTACTACTAAAAAGTAAATTGTATATCCAAAAGTATAAGCAAGGGTTGTAGTTTAAATAGAAAAATAATAGTAGGATTCATTCCAACTCTTCTTCCAGACCTTTAGGAAAACCACGTGATGACTGGAGTGATGTCCATACTCTTGATGTGCAATTTCATTTGGCAAGTGTAAGCCTATGATAAAAAAAAAGCCATTGGTAAATCTAAGGATTGGTGATATCAAGTTTTGGTGATGCCAATAATGACAACCTCCCACTCTCGTAAATATGGAATGATATGTTTCAAGTGGATTATCTACATAGTACACTACATCATTTGACAAAAACAATGTGGCATGTGTTATGTTAATGTTGAAGTTTGATTGATATGTATGAATGTGCTAGAGAGTGAAGAAATATTATTAAAAAATTAAATGAATGTTTGAATAAAAAGTGAAATGAAGAAAATAATAGAGTAAATGTGAGTGGGAACTCTGTATTGGAATTTCTAACTTTGAATGGATATATGTTTGGCGTTTACTACATAGAATTCATGGATAAATAAAAAAGCTACCCAAAACTATCTGAAGAATGGTATCAAAAATAGATTGGGGAAAGAATGCCTCATCTATCTTGAGAGAGCAATTTAAGCATCTACACTAGCTTGCTTAAAACCTTCACAAAGGACGTGCAAAAAAAAAAAATTGCACTCATAAACAACAAATATTACAAGACTAGTGTGGATAAGCTTTTAGTGAAACCAAAAATTTACAAGATAAAGGCATGTTGCATAATACCCAAAATATTATAGGGTGCATGAATCCTTTCCCTTCTATAGAACTGATCCCTCATAGTTTGTGCATGAGCTAGAATTACAATATTTAGAAAATTATTTCTTCTAAGAAGATAAAGGCTTTCACTTAAAGTCTTCAAACAACACACTAGACAATTCCACTAAGGCATTGAAATATCATTTTTAGGTTGATCAATCATGGATAGGGGTGTCAATATGTTTGATATGGTAATCTTAACTATTAAATTTATTTGGAAATAAGAGTTTTACTAGATCAATTAATTTGATATTCCAAAGTTTTTCAAAATTATGAAAATGCAATTTGTAGTAACCAAGAAATCGGTGCATAGTGTTGCAAACAATGGATGTTAGTTAGAAACTATTCCTCATTATATTGGTCACTGTGCAAACCTAGTAACAAACCTACTAAAAATAAACCTTTCATACAACACGACAACCATAACAAACCTTGCTATATTGCAACTGCTTTAGATCCATGTACACACTATAGAGCCATACAATAAGGAGGGTAATGCTATAGTATGTGTTGTAACTCAAATTGACCCAGTTCATTTTTTTTTCTTATTCTATATTGGATCAAACTCTACTAGATTTTTCTCTTCTCCAAATATATTTGGCTATTCTCATTCATTTGACATGTCACAACTCTCTCCAACATTTTTCGTCAACAATATGTGGGATCAATCCTATCTAGTAGTAATTGGTGTAAACCATATACTACATCTTTCATCATATTATCGTCAAGGGGAACAAGCTTGAATGTTATGCCTAGACATTTTGGAATAATTAGGATGACTTACTAGTATGATTCATAGCTATATTTTCTTTTCTTTTGTAGGAATTGAAGGCAAATTGATATTGGAAATAGGAATAGAAATTGCTTAAGGCATATGGGCAGTGAATAATGCAATTGCAGGGGGTGCTACCATAGTTATCATTTAGGGTGGCATTGATGCCGTAAGGATTTATGGCAATCAATTACATGTTCTTAACTTAAATAATTTAAAATCAAGATGGTATAGGGTGGTTGTGGAACCACATCAGACAAAATTTTAAATCCCCAAAAATGTGAACACATTAAGAATAATAAGCTTTCTACGAGAACTGAAATGAACAATATCATGGTAAATAAAGTGATTAGGTGTTATTTGTTTGATGGAATTCATGATAGCTACACGTAAGGAAGTTTCCAAGTTGCAACTAGACCATGGTTTGGTTATGGAAATAGATCCAATAAAGAGAAATAGGGTTACCTCCATTTTATAACAAGATGCAACTCACAAAATAAATTTTGTCACGGCTTTGGACTTCAATGATGGAAAGTACAAGGTATTGTAGACCTAACCTGGTGGAAATGTTTTCATTGTTGTAGGAGGTTCCTATGAAGTGAAATGTGTTTCCCTATATGGTGGCTATCTACTAGATCATGTAATCTTAACCATGTCACTAGAGCCCACATATTAGTATGAAGTCTAAGTTCAATTTCCTCTAGAACATGGAATTCTTTCAATGTTGGGTATGATATCTACATAGAGGTTGCCTTATGTTTCTAGTGCATTTGACATTGGCTCATATAGAAAAATGATGTCATTATGAATAACATTTACATTTAATAACTGATTAATAGGGTCACTACAAAGACAAAAGTTTCTATAATTTTTTATACTATATAGTATTTGGCTAATAACTCAGAGTGGGGGTCAATTTATGTAATTCATTTGTCTCTAGTTCAATACCAAAACAACGTCAGAAGCATGTCATAACGATTTCCCGGAAAAATAATCTCATGACACTATATTGAGTACAAAAAAGGTCAATCTCTTTGCATGCTTAATTCATTTTTGGGTAACATGTTTAATGTATGGGGTTGTCTTTGTGTGTCTTCTAATTTCTTCATAAAATAGGGTAGCATAGTGGATAGTGATTATTGCACATATTGAGATCCCTCTATCATCCTTGCAGTGTTTCATTGCTTTTAGTATTATTGTGCTTGTGCCTGTATCTAATTGGATCTTTGTTCCACTAGCGAAAAATTTTACAGGTCTCAAGCATGACATTATGATGCTCTGTAGGGTCCCACCTTACCAACCATTAGTAGTATAGAGAAGTAAAGGTCTTACTGAATACTATTACTAAACTTTTATTTTTTTTTAATTTTTATTTTACTCATAATATGACTAACTTAGCTATCATGTAATCATGTTCCCTCAACTAATTTAATGTAACAATATAACATAATAAGTCAGGGATAACTATCCCTTAAGACCAATTCCAAAACACATTTCCTCTCAAGTTTAAAAGATCATAACATGTGCTCTTTTCATACTTATACATCAGCTCTAAGTAAGAGTGGAAATAAATTATACCATAATTCCATGTGTGAACATTAAGCTAGATCAACCTATTTGATTTCCTAGAGTATGTTAAATAGGCTTCATTTATTGACTGTTGATATCATAACCACAAAAGTATTACACTTGTTTTAAAAAAATCAGATATAAGTGTATGATTATTAACCTGCCTATAGCAAGGTAACTAAGGGAAGAATATGTCTCTCTTCATGCATAAATCTGATAAATATGCTATGTTTATGAAATAGAATCACAAAATATATTGACCCAACAATGTTTCCAAATTCATCAATTAAAATTGCCAATCCCAATTATTAAGACAATGTTGCAATCACAAGATTTATGTAATGAATTTTGAAACAAAAGCAACTATTGTTACTAATTCAAAACCGTGTTATTCTTCAAAAAATATCATGTAAAACAATGAAGCTGCTTAAATTGGGCACAAATAGTTGTTTTCTACAGTCATTGAAGCACAAAAATGCACCCATGAACACATGCATCTCAGACAAAACTTATTATGCTCACTCGCACAAAATCCTTCAGAACATCACTATAAAATTGTTTCCAACAACACCATTTTTTTAGGAAATATTTAAATAATAAAAGTAACAACAATAATATTCTCTATTAACACTTCAAAAATTATTAAATTAATTTTCATGTTCATACAAAAAAAGTGCAGACATAAAAAGCTACATCCATCAAACAGTCTATTCATAAATTTCTAGTACATAAAAACTACGATAAGTAGGACTTTTACTCTAACAATTTATCTGCACAAAAACTACAACCATTCATGTCTTTTTACAAACACTTCATGTGATGGTAAGTAGGTCTTTTACTCTAACAATTTATATGCACAAAAACTATAGTCATTCATATATTTTGACAAACACTTCGCATTACAGTAAGTAGGACTTTTACTTGAACAATTTATATGCACAAAAACTACAGTCATTCACGTCTTTTGATAAACAGTTTGCAAACATGCAATCTATAGCCATTGATGCATTTTGACAAAAACTTTGTAAGCATGCAATCTACAACCATTGAGGCATTTCACCAAACACTTGGCAACAATGAATTTGAGATTCATCTTCAACTTATTCAACTCGGAAAATTAAAAAATTGAAACTTCAAATGTTGGCATCTTAAAACAAGGACTAAACAATGCTAGTTCTTAATTAAAAACTCAAAAACAAACACATATAATGGAAAACAACAATCTGTAAAATAACCCAGATTTTTCTATAGGTTCTTCAAAGTACGTTTTTGGAATCAAATGGGGGGTTAAATGGCGAAAAGGCATGGATGCACCCTGATGTTGAGTAGAAAAGTAACAAAACATTCCAGCGATGTGATTTTGTAAAGCAACAACAACAAAAAGATTCCTACTATCTCATTTATCACTTTGTCGAACACTTAGCGTGCAAACTTCATGTAAAACTATACATGGAGAAAAAGAAAACTCAAATTTATGATAATATTGTATTTTCTTCAACCCATGGCAACCTACAATGGACAAAAAATTATTATAAAAATGACTTAAAACTTTGGCAACACATTATTGTTTTAACCTGCCTTAATGTACATTCGCAACTACAACTGCCATTCATTATTGGTTAGCTCATAAATAAATCTATGGATATCTCATAAACATTCACAAGTAGAAATTTCCAATGAATTTTAATGTTCTACAACACTTTTAAATTAATAATAAACTAAAATTTCAGGCATGCTTATGAACATACCTGGAAGTGTATTTATACCATTCCAAAAAGATGGGAATCTACTCCACCTCCAATGAGATTGTGCTCCTGCTCCAATACCCTTACCAACTCATTATGAACCATCTGGTTTTTCTCCCAACAATATCCAAAGAGAACTTCTCCCCCTGGAACCCTCGAGCTATAAGAGCTCACACACAGTACCAAAATATAGTAGTAGAGAGATATCCAAGGTAAGCTCGGGAAGATAAATTTCACTTCCTCCCAACACCAATCGTCATCAACTCCATGAGGTAGAGCGACATAGTAATTTAGATTAAGAATTTAAAAATCATTTAGAAAGAAATTGGCTAGTCTCCAAGTTTCTCACTCTCATAACATTTTCGAAATATCTCCAACTCTTGTTATCATAATGCACCCCACCCCCGCCTAAGTGAGAATACATGAGACACATATATAGGAGGATCAGAAAATTACCGTCATAAAGGAGGATTAGTATGCATGTAATGTATTCCATTTAGAGCAATGTAACTCATGCCATTAAGGAGAGGTATGTATGCCTTAGTTAAGGATATTGTAACTTATGCATTAGAGAGAGCGTAAGAATAATCTATTATGACATGTCTTTAATGAGCCGAAGAGCAATATGCCATTCTTTGATGAGGGCATAAAATAGAGTGTAATGTATTTTTAAAAGGGAGAGATTAACATAGAGCCATGAGAGTCATCAGTGGGAGAGGTTTGAAGTGATTGAGGAGATGAAGGTGACTTGTAACTCTCATTTAATAATAATAACATAGTCTCATAAAAGATAATAATAATATTAATAATATTGAGGCTTAATTCGATATTGAGCGATTAGGATTTATTAATGATAAGTTAAGTGATTTTCCTTCATGTATAATTGATTTCCAATTTATGTAAGGTGATTTACTATTTTTGGAAAGTCATGTTTGAGATGCTAGACATGCCTTTCTATTTTTAGAAAGTCACTCTGGGATTGTTCAAAAATAGGTTTTATTAGGGAAGTCCATCCTTGAGCTTCCCACAAGTGGTACTTTTCTTCCGGAGAATAGGGATTCCGTACCCCTATTGCATGCATCTTCATGCCTTTGAAGTAGATTAAGGTCTCTGCGCCCTGATCAACTCTAAAGATCTAAGATTCCACACCTTGATCTTCTTAAAAATTTAAGGCTCCATGCCCTAAACATTTTAATATAGATATAAGACTCCACATCTTTATCTTTCATGGACTTATGACTTCGCGCCCTAATTTCCATGGCTTCTCATCTACCTTTCTTTGAAACTATGTGCTTCACCTTAAGGTACTCATTGTGACCTCATACCAATCTGATGGTTCATTGGTAAGGCCTTGTTTCAGGACTTACACACATCACAATCTCATAGATAAAATGAATAATTAATTTCATAATTAACTTATTCACATTTTACCAAAGATTATGCATGACTTCCACAACCATTTTGGTTCTAGAGAAATGACTTCCATAGCCATTTCAAATTTGAACATCCTTCTCTAAAAATAACCATGTTCCATATCACATCCAGATCAATACAATATTAAGCAATAAAATCGTAAAAATCATGAATCATGACTTCTACAATCATTTATAATTTGAGCATCCTTGTTTGTAAATAACTATGTACCTACCACGTCTTGCTCATTACAAGATTAAACATATATAATCATATAAATCATGTATCATACATAGATCATAACTAACCATATGTTCCACATAACCGTGATCATCCATGGATCTATGTGTCTCAATCCTAAATCAACATCCATGTCATACACATATTACCAAACTAGGTTACCAACAGAGAAAACATCGATAATATGTTCTTAACCAAAATCAATTCTTATACATATAACCATAGATATTATCGAAAGCACACAACGACTAGGTGACCCAAACCAAGTCTACAACATATAACCATGTACATAAGTTTCTCACACATAATATATATCATTATATCAAAATCAACATCTCTAAGTGCCATCAAAGTTATCTCACCAAGAAGGGAGACTACATACTCCCCCTCTTGGGCTAAGCTTGGCTCGAAGTTTTTTCTACAATCATAAGGTAATTAGTTATTCTGAATTTTCCTATCACTAAGGTGTTAACCTTATGTAGATGTATTTGATCTATTTTTCTTCATGCCAAACCATAGCTTCATGTTTTGTAAATTAGAAGCAACTCCATGAAAACCGAAACATACTATTCTTAATCAAGTAGAAAATATATCCATGCCATATTAGGCATGTCTCTATATAAGATGCCAAAAATTTCTATACCAAAACCAGCCATCGAATTTATAGTAGCATATCAAAATACTATTTTAGGTAATTGATATGACATTTAATTAAGATATCTATAATATTTTGATATTCTACATGTTCTTTTTCATAGTCTACATGAATCCTACATGTTTCATCTTCTTTGTTCTATAGTACGTTGAGCTCGCCAAGCTATAAATAGCTCACACATTGGTTATAAAAAAAAACAATAATGGTCCATCCCATATGAAAATAAAATTTTCATACAAGAAGCATAAAATCATCCACATATAATTGCGAGTGAAACTATGCAACATAACATGATGTCATATATAAAACCCACTCTTACATCTCACCTAATTTATGTCTTCTCAATCCAATTTTCCCCTTTTCATTCTATAAGACATTCCTACAATCAAAGTCTTTAGGATCTACCTACAATTTTTACTAAATGCTTAATATTTAGGAAGAGCTACAATTTTAGGTTTAAGACACCAATTTTTTTTTAACTAACAAGATAAGGTCCCATACGATCCTCATTGACCCACTTTTGTATTATATATCATTCCTTTAATTGCGATAATCTTCAGTATTATTCACTTCTCTTACTTGAGAATTAATTATGAATGATACAGTTAGAAGATATTCATTCCAAAAATAATTAAATATATCTTTTCAAAAGTGGCTTGTAATCAAGAACAACTTTTGTAATTATAAAAATACAATATCTATATTATTGAATCTATCTTGATAACTTTATGTCGACTTGTTTTCCCACTATAAAATCACTCGTATTTTCTATTCAATAATTAATCAATCCATTTGGTTTCATGTCTTATTCCTTACTATTAATACATACACACAAACAAACAAAAACAAATTATGAAAACCATAAATTTATCAAATTATGAAGAAGCTTGTCAATTTTAAATAAGCTTTAGACAATCATAAAGACATTTCTAGCCTAAGGAAAAGTTTTTTTTGTTTTTTTACTACCTCTCAAAACATTACAACCTTTTGTGGGATTACTAACTACTCATACAACTATACATGCAAGAATAAAAACCTAAATCCTTCAATCTCTTCGATTCCACATATAATACAATCATCTTAGGCTTCTAAATCATGCAAGTATTCCAATTCATCAAAATGTGATCTCACTCTCCTTCAATTTCTCCCTCCAAGAATATCACTTCTTATAAAACAAGAACTTAACTAACTTTTTCATTAATCACATACCTTTTTCTTTAAGTTCAAATAAAACAAACTTCTCACCACATAAAATGTTTATCTTCTAAACATGTGATTCTCTCAACAATTTACAAGTTAATCAAATTCCAAGAAAGCAATTCATCAAGTTCATAACCAATATGAATTTTGACTCGATCATCTAACTAGTAATAGTTTAGAGCATTTTATGAGTTAAATCCTCATCATTTTTCTAATTAATTTGGTTAAATAGAGTTCAACCAATATTCAACTCACAAAAAAATCAAAGAGACTATTGTGGCTGTCCTATACCTAATTTATCTTGAGCCAATAGAAAGGATATTTCATCAACTTATCACAATAATATTTTTCTACATTTCAATCATTTGAAAATCATATTAATTCGTCCTTAATCCAACACATAAAAAATAATTAAAATACTAGAGGATAAATAACTTGTTCACACTTGACTCCATATATCCAAAATTAATTATTCCAAACATTCTAAACCACCTAATGTTGTTTAGTATATGAATCTTAGTATCTTCATTTGTAATAAAAATAAAATAATGCATTTAAATCTCAAGCAAATTCATGTTACGAATCTCTATCCATTTAACTTTAATTACACATAATCAATCCTCCTTAATCAAGTCTGAGATTTCATCAAAATATTTTTGTTCATTCTAGTGAGAAGAATTACTTTGCTCATAGATATATGTTAGTATGGATTTCACACACACACATATATATATGCTAGTATGGATTCCACACCCATACATAACTTAGGGAAAACATAACTTTCAAGTGTTCCTTCAAATGGCTTCCACAAATCTTCATGCACCAGTCATTTAAGCCTCTTGTTTATTAGGAAGGTCATACATTAACCTAGTATTTGAGTCATTTCAAGTTATTTGATGCATAAAGTCAACCCAAACTCCACAAATTCATGTCAAAGAAATCATAGGAACTCCATTCTTACTCATTAAGAATGTATTCCGGAATCATATGTTAACACATCAAATTAATGCACATATGTTACTCTTGAATCTTCATTTACAGTTAAAAGTGACATCCTTCAAGTTAGCATCTGTCAAGTTTCTATTAGTGTAGGTAAGAAAAGAATCAAAACTAACATGACAAACTTAATCATCATGTTAATTGAATATTGGCCTTACACTAGACACACATTCCCAAAGAATACACAACAATGCCATCATGCTATAGTTTATATCAGGCTAATATTTTTCTTTGTAGAGATATTTCAACTAGTAGAGATGGATAGTAGGCCCATATCACATTGATAATGATGCATTAAACATATATGCAACCATGTATCCACTCCACATATCTCACTCACCCATTGAAAACCAAACCATTCACATGCTTGGATTTAACCCCAACTTCTCAAGCACATCCTTTCACTACATGTCTTGAATTCCTTTATCATATTTCCTATAATTTGTATTAACAAAAATATAAAGGATTATAAGAAGCCATTCTTTTTATTTCACGAGATTCTAAATGAAAATAATTATAATATCCTTTATGCAGCCAATATACTTCCAAGCCAACATACACAATAATTCAACATGCATGCAAAATAAGTATTCATGCATCAACCTACAAGCAAGCATGTTGGCCCATTAGTCCCTAGTGTTTTAACATGGCTCTGATACCATATGTAATGTCTGGCCTTACCAACCATCAATAGTATAGAGAAGTAAAGGTCACATGGAATACTATTACTCAACTTATACTTTTATTTTATTTTTGTTTTACTCATAATATGATGAACTTAACTATCATGTAATCATGTTCCTTCAACTATTTCAATGTAAAAATATAACATAAGAATTCAGGGATAAATTTACCTTAAGACTAATTCCAAAACACACTTCCTTTGAAGTTTAAAATATCATAACATGTGCTCTTTTCATACTTATACATGAGTTGTAAGTACGAGTGGAAATAAATTCTACCATAATTCCATGTGCGAACATTAAGCTAGATCAACCTATTTGATTTCCTATATTATGCTAAATAAGCTTCATTTATTTACTCTTGATATCATAAGCACAAAAGTATTATACTTCTTTGAAAAAAATCACATATAAGTGTATGAGTATCAACCTACCTATAACAAGGTAACTGAGGGAAGAATATGTCTCTCTTCATCAATAAATCTAATAAATATGATATGTTTATGAAATAGAATCACAAAATATATTGACCCAACAACATTTCCAAATTCATCAATTAAAATTCCCAATCCCAATTACTAAGACAATGCTACAATCATGAGAATTATATAATGAATGGTGAAACAAAAGCAACTGCTGCTACTAATTTAGAAGCATGTTATTCTTGGAAAAGATTCATCTAAAACAGTGAAACTACATAAATTGGGCACAAATAGTTGTTTATACAGTCATTCAAGCACAAGAATGCACCCATCAACAAATGCAGGTCAGACAAAACTTATTATGCTCGCTTGCACAAAATCCTACAGAAAGTCACTATAAAATGATTTCCAACAACCCCATTTCTTTTAGGAAAGATTTAGATAATAAAAGTAACAATAATAATATTCTCTATTCACACTTCAACAAATTATTAAATTAATTTTCACGTTCATACCAAAAAATTGCAGACATAAGAAGCTGCATCCATCAAATAGTATATTCATAAATTTCTAGTACATAAAAACTATAGTAAGTAGTACTTTTACTCTAACAATTTATATGCACAAAAACTACAACCATTCATGTATTTTGACAAACACTTTGCATGACGGTAAGTAGGACTTTTACTCTAACAATTTATATGTACAAAAACTACAATCATTCATATATTTTGACAAACACTTTCCATTAAGCTAAGTAAGACTTTTACTCTAACAATTTATATGCACAAAAACTACAGTCATTCATGTCTTTTGACAAATACTTTGCAAACATGAAATCTACATCCATTGAGGCATTTTGACAAACACTTTGGAAGCATGCAATCTACAACCATTGAGGAATTTTCCAAAATGTTGGCAACAATGACTTTGAGATTCTTCTTCAACCTATTCAACTCAGAAAATTTGAAAATTGAAACATCAAATGTTGGAATCTTAAAACAAGGACTAAACAATCTTAGTTTTTCCTCAAAAACACGAAAACAGATGCATATAATTGAGGAGAACAATCTGTAAAATCACCCATATTTTTGCTCTCGGTTCTGCAAAGTACATTTTTGGAATCAAATGGGGGATTAAATGGCCATTTCGCACAGATACCCCCTGATGTTGAGCAAAAAAGTAACAGAACATTCCAACGACATGATTTATTAAAACAACAACAAAAAAAACATTCCTACTATCTCATTTATCACATTATCAAACACTTAGTTTGAAAAATTCATCTACAACTGCACATGGAGAAAAAAAACTCTGATTTATGATAATATGGTATCTTAGTCAACTCATGGAAACCTGCAATGGACAAGAATTTATTATAAAAATAACTTAAAACATTGGAAACACATTATTGTTTTAATCCCCCTATATGTACATTCATAACGATAGTTGCCATTCACTATTGGTTAGCTCATAAATAAACCTATAAATATCACATAAACATTCACAAGTAGCAATTTCCAAAGAATTTTAAATTTCTACAGCACTTTTAAATTAATAATAAACTAAAATTTCAAGAATGCTTATGAACATACATAGCAGTGTATTTATACAATTCAAAAAAGATGGGAATATGCTCCAGCTCCAATGAGATTGTGCTCCTACTCCAATATCCTTACCAACTGATTGTGAACCATCTAGTCTTCCTTCCAACATTATCCAAGGAGAAATTCTCCCCTTGGAACCCCCGAGCTGTAAGAACTCACAAACAGTACCAAAATATAGTAGTGGACATATATCCAAGGCAAGGTGAGGAATATAAGTTTCACTTCGTCCCACCACCACTCATGGTCAACTCCCCCAAGTAGAGCTACATAGTAATTTAGATTAGGAATTTCAAAATCATTTCGAAAGCAATTGGCTACTCTCCAAGTCTCTCACTCTCATAACATTTTTCAAATCTCTTGACATGAGACACATATATAAGAGGAGAAACACTTTATTGTCATAAAGGAAGAGTAATATGCATGCATTGTATTCCATTTATAGGAGTGCAACTCATGCCATTAAGGAGAGGTATGCATGACTTAGTTAAGGATAGTGTAACTTATGCATTAAACAGAGTGTAAGAGGAATCTTTTATCACATGTCTTTAATGAGTTGAAGAGGAATATGCCATTCTTTGGTGAGTGCATAAAATAGAGTGTAATGTATTATTAAAAGAGAGAGATTTACATAGAGCCATGAGATTCATCAAGGAGAGAGGGGTGAAGTGATTGAGGAGATGAAGGTGACTTGTAATTCGCTTTTGATAATAATAATATTAATAATATTCAGGATTAATTCGAGATTGAATGATTATGATTGATTAATGATAAGTTAAGTTATTTTCCTTCAACTATAGTTGATTTCCAATTTATGTAAGGTGATTTACTATTTTTGGAAAGTCATGCTTCAGATGCTAGACATCACTTTCTAGTTTTAGAAATTCGCACTAGGATTGTTCGAAAATAGGTTTTATTAAGGAAACTCATTCTTGAGCTTCCCAAGAGTGGTAGCTTTCTTCTAGAGAATAGGGATTCGGTACCCTTATTGCATGCATCAATGCCTTAGTAGATTGAGGACTCTGTGCCTTGATCTACCCTAAAGAACCAAGATTCTACACCTTGATATTTTAAAATATTCAAGGGTTCTCTCCCAAAACATTTTAATATAGATACAAGACTCCACATGTTTATCTTTCATGTATTTAGGACTTTGCTTCCTAATATTTATGGCATCTCATCTACTCTGCTTTGAAACTCCACGCTTCACCTTAAGGTATTGATTGCGAGCTCATACCCATCTGATGGTTCATTATTAAGGCCTTGTTCCAAGACCTTCACACATCACAATCTCATAGATAATAGGAATAATGAATTTCATAATTAACTTATTCACATTTTTCCAAAGATTGTGCATGACTTCCAAAACCATTTTGGTTCTAGAGAAATGACTTCCGAAGCCATTTGAAATTTAAAAATCCATGTTTGAAAATAACCACGTTCCATATCGCATCCTGCTCAATACAAGATTAAGCATATCAAATCATAAAAATCATGAATCGTGACTTACACAATCTTTTACAACCTGATCATCCTTGTTTGCAAATAACTATGTACATGCAAGATCTTACTCATTACAAGATTAAACATATATAATGATATAAATCATGTATCATCCATAAATCACAACTAACCATATGTTCCACATAACCATGATCATCCATGGATCTATGTGTCTCAATCCTGAATCAACATCCATGTCATACACATATTGCCAAATTAAGATACCAAAAGAGAAAACATCGATAATAGGTTCTTAACCAAAATCAATTCTTATACATCCAACCATATATATTATCCTAAGCACAAAACAACTAGGTGACCCAAACTAGATCTATAGCATATAAGCATGTACATAAGTTTCTCACACATAATATTATATCATTATATCAAAATCACCCTCTCTAAGTGTCATCAAAGCTATCTCACCAAGAAGGGAGACTACATCCACGAAAGTATAGGACTTGGGACATTTGTTTATGTTCTTTCCATGATAGTTGCAACACTCATAGAACTCAATAGACTTAAAGCATCAAAAAATAATGGTTTAGTACTTCCCCAATGCAACAATTCCAACAATGACTATCTTCTAGCCTCATTCAACCATACTATTCTTAATGGCATATCATAAATATTTGGAATTAGGTCAAGTATAAGTAACAATTAAGTTTATGAAAATTGGGGCAAAATGAAACACCTTATACTTTGAAGAAGTTGCTAGAGGAAATTGAAAAGGGAAACCTTATATAGAAGCTTGAGATCTCATTCAACTCATGCATTCTTTATGATCGAAAGGATTCAATCATCACGTTGCAAAAAACCAAGGCTCTCTTACCATAATCTCAAAATCTATAAATTGTCATTTGGTGCATTAACGTAATTGCATGTAAAGAAATGGGTGATCTTTCAAAGCTAAAATAGTCTTACAACCATAGTAGAGGCCAAAAGTATTATAATACATTGGATAGTGTTTCAAGCCCTTCATTTAGTGAAATTCATAGCGGGAGATACTACATCAACACAAGGATTCAAATGCTTTTGTGTGATTATGGTATTTTTAATTCAAAAAATCTATGAGAGGGGTATAACCATGATAGAATCCTTTGGAAGTGTTATGTCTTGTTTAGTATCTTCTTTCAGAGATTTCGAAGACTTATTGAATTCCTGATTCGAGTTAATGGGGTGAGCTTCTCTAATGGATTTCCCAACAGACATTTGTGATGATAGAACAAATAATGTTTTCATATTATAATTTTTTAGAATTTCAAGAATTATTGCAATCTTTTCGATGAAATTTTGTTTAATATTAGGAAAACAAGGAGCCTGTTACAAATTTGGATCTAGATTTGTAGTTGTTGGTCCTAAATTGTTAAATTTGGAAACAAGGACCAAACACTACCTTAGAGAACTCATATGATTGAACTGATATTTTTATGGGATTCCTCTTTCCAAGAGGTGTAGAATTGATCTAAAGATCATTTCATTCTGACATGTACAAATGGAATTATGAATTTATTTCTATTATGGACAAATTTTCAAGGTCAACCAACAAACTTATGTAGGCTTAGAAGCCCAAAAGACATGTCTTTTCATCCTCAACGTTGCATATAAATAGAAGGTGAATCTACCTGATTTTGACTTCATTCATTCACACACATATCCCTCTCTCCTCATTTGATTGGGTTCTACAACTTTAGGGAAACCTTCTTCTCCTCCACACATGTGAAGCTTGACTGGGATATTATGTTTTGGGCATTGAATGAATTGCAGGAAGGTTTGACTAGCGTTGGTCAGGAAATAGTTTATCAAGTTTGATTGCATTTTTCTTGGGGAATATTTTGCTTGGGCAGGCTGCATTTCTCAGCAAAGGAATTGAGGCATTCAGAGTTGTTAACAACAACAAGTTTGGCCACAACAAATTTGACTACAGGTTTGACTCTACGTTGATTGAGTTTGATTGATAGTTTAGTGATTGTTTTGGTCTGATTCAGACTATCCTTGGAGGCCGAGTTGATTGGGTTTGACCAAGATGATTTGGAGGATATATTCTGCCACTTTGACTAGAATTGACTTTTTGGTTAGGGAATCATGTTAACTACTATTTGACTCGAACATTTTGACTATAATTGGGCAAATAAATTTGTATATTTTAATCTCTCTCTACTAAACTTTTGTAGAATAATAAGAAGATTTGATGGAAGGGTTTTCCCCACATTAGGGATTTTCCCTAGCATCCGCCAAATATTATGTCACATTTTCTTGGTTTGTCTTCTGGTTATTTTTTATGTTCTATCCACATTTTACTATTATGTTAACATGAATTATAATTTGGAAATTGATATTATGTTGATAATAAATTTGAAGTAAAATTGCTCTTAACCATAGAACATACCATTTTTATGTAAAATTAACATGGTCTCAAAGCTGAGGTGAAGAAAAATCCCAAGAAAGAGCGAGAAGAGAAATCACTAAGATCTATTGGTCAAGGAAAAGAGTCAATGGCCTCCACATCCTACTTCAAATCTGATGACAAGCTTCATGATAAGTTCGATTATCATGCATTGAATATGTCTCTTGATTTGACTTTAGAAGAGCAAGATGTTATGGACTATGTGTAGAGAAAAATTACTAAACGTCCTTCAAATGAACTGGCTACTACTAAGACAAAGTACAAGAAAGGTGAAGTCAAAGCCAAGAAGATCATAAAGGATTCTATTCCTAAGAATTTAGTTACGTACATCTCCCGTTTGAACACATCAAAGGAGATATATGATAGGTTGATCGACATCTTTAAAGCTAGCAATGCAAACCAAGTCTCTTTTCTCAAGAACAAGTTGAAGTACATAAAGAAAGGAAAAGGTGAAGATATCCAATCCTACATCATGAGGATTACTAGGATAAAAAATGATCTACTTTCAATTAGAGAATTTATTGCCTCCAAGGATCTCACTCTCATTACCCATGGAGGTCTCCCTCGTGAATGGCATGTGCCTAACACTAATTTCCTCAAAAATGACATGATTCCATCTTCCAAGAATTGTTGACTAGATGTTCTCAAGAAGAGACAAGGGTGCTTGAAATGGACATGCCTTCAAATAGGAATTATCCTACTTCATTCTTTGTTCATGCTAAAAATAAGAACAGTGTAGGTTCAAAGAAGATGCTTCATTTGTAACAAGTTTGGGCACTATGCTAGGGAATATCCTAATAGAATGAATACACCTCATGATTATGAAAACAATAACCACAACAATTTCAGGGGATACAAGAATCAAAGGAATAGCAGGTTGAAAAAGAAGGGAAAAAGGAATGCTTTCGTTACTCAACTTGGAAATGATCGACCTTCCAAAAGATCAAGAAGTTCCAGGTATGATGAATTTGATGTTGTAGATAACAAGAAAATTTAATTTTATCTTATATCTTCCATCTCTAATAGCTTTCCTCCAAAAACCTTGGAAAATTGGTTGATTGATAGTGGTGCCTCAAGGCACTTCACCCGGTACAAGGAGGATCTTTCAAATCTGATAGAAAATGATACAAATTTGGAAATTATCATTGGAGACATTGCCACTTATCCCATGAAGGGAGTTGGAAATCTTACTCTTCAATTGAATTGAGGTAACACCATTCATCTACAAAAAGGTACTATATGTACCGAATCTAAAGAAGAAAATAGTATCTACCTGAGTGATGGAAGACAAAGGATTCAAGGTGGCATTCATTGATGGAAAGGTACGTGTTTGGAAATAATTTTTTAAAGAAGAATTTAGTCTTGGATTTAGGGTTTATAGCCGATATCAAGTTGGAGGAAGTCCATTGGGAGCTATATCTTGTGACACATCTCTGCAATCCAGACTATGGCACCAGAGGTTTTCTCATCTTCATTATAAGGCTCTACCTGATGCAAGGAAGACAGTTACAACTATGCCCGAATTCAAAATATAAAATGAAGTTTTTTATGAGGGATGTGATGAGGGAAAAAATACTAGGGTATCATTACCCTCAAGTGATAGCAAGACTACTGTCATTTTGCAATTAGTTCATTCTAATCTATTTGTTATGTTTCCCATGACATCTTTGGGTGTATATTTATATTATGCTATCTTTGTGGATGACTTCTCTCATAAAACTTGGATATAATTCTTGAAGAAGAAGGACAAATTGTTCTCATGGTTCTATTCGTTCGAAGCCTTGGTTAAAAATCAAAATGGGAAGAAGATCAAAATAGTAAGGACTAATAATGGAACTGAATATGAAAGAAATGAATTCAATGATTATTGTAGAGAATTTGGAATTAAGGGGGAGACTACCACCACATATACTCCTAATAAAAATGGTGTTGTTGAAAGGAAGAATTGTTCTATCATAGAAGCCACTCGTGCCATGCTACATGATCAAATCCTTCTGAAGTTCCTATGGGGTGAAGTTGCCAACACTAACATGTATGTTCAAAATAGATGTCCTCATCAAGAATTGGACTCCAAAACCCCTGAAGAATTTTTCACCGGTAAGAAACCTAATGTTTTTCATTTTAGAATTTTTGGTAGTCCCATGCATTTTCATGTGCCCAAAGAAAAGATAAGTAAATTGGATGCATCTAGGAAGAAACGAACATTGGTGGGATAGAGTGGAACTTCCAAGGCTTAGAGGACATATGTTCCTGATCAAAAGGAGGTGGAGATAAGTCATGATGTCGCCTTCGATGAATATGCCTCCCTTGGGAAGATTAGAAAGATTCCTTTTCCAATGAAGGACAAAGAAGAAGATACACATAAACAAGGAGAAACACAGGATGAGTCGATGCCTGATTTTGGAGAACCAATATATCCTAGTAATACACCCCCTCATGAGTCCTCCTCCTCTAAAAGGAGATCCTCATGGCTTAGGGAAACTCTTGAAGATGACAAGAGACATATTGCACCAAGGGGGGACATTTCGTGAAACTAAGAAGTCGAATAGGTAGCAAGGGTACTTAACTACCATGAGCAACATTATTATATCTGTGCCTTTCTCATTTGAAGACGTTTTGAAGAACCAAATATAGAAGGATGATAAGAATGAAGAATATGAGTCAATTATGAAGAAGGATGTCTGGGATATGGTCCTTAGACCCCACGAAAAATCTGATGTCACCTCTAAATTGATCTACAAGATCAAGCATAGGTAAGATGGAAGTGTGGAAAAGTTCAAGGCCAGATTTGTTGCTCAAGGCTTCTATCAAAAGGAAGGTGTGGACTATGATTAGATATTTGCACCAATTTCCCAATATACCACCATTCATTCCATCATAGCCCTTGTTGCCTCGCAAGGATGGAACCTAAACTGGATGGATGACAAGATTGCCTTCTTGCATGGTTCACTTAAGGAGGAAGTATATGTAGAACAACCCAAGGGGTTGAAAGTAAAAGATCATAAGCCACATCTATGCAGGTTGAAGAAGTCCCTCTATGGGTTAAACCACTCACCCCAGGCTTGGTATGAGAGGATTGGCAACTTCTGATGAAGCTAAGATTTACAAGAAGTGAAGTTGATCTGAAACTTTCCTTTAACGTTGAGAACGATGGACCTCTCATCTTGGTACTTTACGTGGAGAATCTCTTTTAGACAGGTGTGAGCCATCTCATTAATCAATGTAAGTGGGAGTTGGCTTCAGAATTCAAGATGAAGTAGCTAAGACTGATGCATTATTTCCTAGGGTTAGAGTTTTGGCAAAAGCCGAGTGAGATTTTCCTTTCTCATGTAAAATTCATTTTAAATCTACTTGAAAGATTTGGAATGGTGGATTGCAAGTCCATGACTACTCTGATGGAAATTAACCTCAAGAACTTATGTGGAAGTGATATTGGGCTTGACTTGGGAAATCCTTCTGAGTATCGTCAACTCATGGGGGCCCTGATGTTCTTGGTGAGCTCACGTCCGGACATATGTTTTGCAGTGAATACATTGAGTCAGTTTATGGGCCAACCTCTTCACATTCATTGGGTTGCTACCAAGAATATTTTGAGATATCTTTGGGGAAAAATTACCTATGGTTGGAGATACACTGCCGAAAACGTGAGGCCTCATGGTTACTCTCATGCAGACTAGGCTGACAGTGTGCTAGATCATAAAAGCACATCTTCATGTTGCTTCTATGTAGGTTTTGATTCAATATCATGGATGAGAAGGAAGAAAGAGTTGGTTGTTTTGAGCACGAGTGAGGAAGAATGTATTGCTACTAGCATGGCCTCCTATGAAGCTGTTTGGTTGAGGAAGCTCTTTAGCGAGCTCTTTGGACATTTGTTCGATAACACCCCAATATTTTACGAAAACGAAAGTGGGATTCTTAATCCTGAGATTCCTGCATTTCATAACCGCTCCAAGCATATTGATATCAGGTACCATTTTATCCAGGATATGGTACAATGGGGAGCAATAAGGCTCCATCACATTGGGACTAATGAACAGTTCGCAAGTATTGTTACGAAGCCCTTGGGGAAGGTCAAATTCCTAATCTTCTATGAATGAATTGGAGTCATGGAGAGACCCTCTTATGAGGGTCTCTTAAGAGATGGATATTGAGCTTTGGGAGCTCCAGGGGGCTTGGGGTACTTCTTGGAGTGATGAATGACCATAGGGTGAGTGGTTCACCTTCCCCTAGTGGTATGCAATTTACAGCGTGAGTGGTTTAGATTCTCTTGTGATACCCCATGTTTATATATGCATAGGATCAGTGCTTCACCTTTTCCTATGGATACATCCTACCCACGCAGTCCATAACTCATGGGAAGTACCTCTGATTAGGCCAATGACTAAGGAAATGAGGATAGGGACCATAATACCACCAATGGATGCATTGTGTACTACCGTAGTCCCTATGCTAGGATGTTTGATATTGATATGGGATTAATGGAGACTTTCTTCATGTTAGTGGAGAGTGGTAAGGTATAGTCACAATTATTGGAGACTGACTTTGAGTCAGTAGAGAATGGTATGACAGATTTTTGATCATTTATTCTTCATTATTTCTTCATGGTTTAGCAAGGAAGAACATATCATAGCATAGAAGAGTATAATAGGGATGACAAAGATGGTACAAATTGGCAGATGGTTTGGGAGGTGGACTTCTCCCTAGTTGAGAGGGAGAGTGAAATTTAGAAACCACGGCCAAACTCCACCTTGGACAACTCATATGATTCACTTGATATTTTTTCTTGGATTCCTCTTTCTGAGAGGTGTAGGATTGATCTAAAGATCATCTCATTCTGACATGTACAAATAATTATGAATCTATTTCTATTATGGAAAAATTGTCAAGGTCGGCCAGCAAACTTATGTAAGCTCAGAAGTCTGAAAGACATATCTTTTCATCCTCAGTGTTGCATATAAAAAGAAGGTGGATTTACCTCATTTAGAAATCATTCATTCTCACACATATCTCTCTCTCATCATCTGATTGGGTCTTACAACTTCATGGCAACCTTCTTCTTCTCTACATGTGCCAAGCTTGACTGCGATTTTCTATTTTTGGTGTTGACAGAATTGTAGGAAGGTTTGACCAGTGTTGGGTAGGCAGTCGTTGACCAATTTTGACTATGTTTTTCTTGGGAAATATTTAGTTTGGGTAGGCCTCATTTACGTCCATGGAAATCGAGGCATTGAGAGTTGTTTGACCAGTGTTGATTGCTTCAAGTTTGATCACAGTTTTGACACTTCGTTGACCAAGTTTGACTGATATTTTTAGGATTATTTTGGCCTGATTCAAAATATCCTTGGAGGCTAAGTTGATTGGGTTTGACTGAGATGACTTGGATGAGATGTTTTTCCATGTTGACCAACGTTGAGTTTCTACTAAGGGCATCTTGTTGGATGCTATTTGAGTGGACAAACTTTTACTAAGATTAGGAAAATAATTTTTTATATTGTACTCTATCTCTGTTGAACTTTTGAAGAATAATAAGAAAATTTGATTAAAGGGATTTCCCCAAATTGGGTTTTTTCCCTCGCATCTGCCAAATATTGTATCTTCTTGTCTTAGCTTGTCTTTTGGTTAGTGTTTATGTTCTATCTGCATTTTATTATTATGTTACTGTTATTTCTAATCTGGAAATTGATATTAGGCTAATAAGAAAATTGAAGTAAAATTTCTCTTAAGCATAGAACATACAATTGTTATCTAAAATTAACATAAGTCCATACATATATGCATGCTCAGAAGGATGAAATGTTTATATGTCCCACTGAAGTTCACATTATCATTGCCTGAATTCATGTCAAGAATATGAAAGGGATCATGAGGCTTCCCAGAGTCTCCAAGCTACGCAACCAACAAATAACATGAATGATCAATAATTCATCGAAGGGAATCTTGAAAAAAAATAGAATAAATAGTAAAATGATTTAACATGTTACAATTGAAATGTCATTTAGAATGGAAATCATAGGTGTCACTTCCAATATAGAGAAACAATGATCCAAGTCATATTTTCAAAGGCTACCAATTAATCCAAGACAAATCACTAAAGCTACATGCCTTAGGTCACTTACTTCAACCCACATATATGGAATGGAATGAAACCAAAATAAAAGAAAAATATATTTTCAACTACCACATCTCTCAAATAGTCATTACTCACAAGATACAATTCAATTAACTCTATTGAATCAACAACATTTCTTTGTGCAGAAGTTCGTTGAGTGCCAGATTGGGAAGCTATTGCTAGTGATTGTAATGCCTTTTTATCTTGTATATTTGAATTATTAAGTGCGTTTGTGTTAGACGTTATTGCTTTCCCAGACATGGTACCAATGCTTTACTATGACCTTAGGGAGGATTTGTCTGCTAACATTGATCATCCTTTTGTGTAGCCTATGCTTTCCTAATATGGTGCATAAGCATCTTCGGTTTTACCACTATATGTATCAATACAAAAGGTATTATGTTTGAGTTAAGAGTGATTGATCTATTTTAATGTGAACCTATATCAATTATCTGGGTCTGTTTTCTTTCTCGAATCTCTTCCTCACGTACAAATGGAATCCTTAGATTTAAATTAATATATGTACAGTTGAGCCTATTGTGAAGGACTACAAGGTTGTTTGTGGGAAGTGTAATGACCTACGAAGTATTGGGAGTAGATCATTGTTTAGAGGGAGCCTCTAACATCATCTCTTTGAAAGGGAGGATCACAATAGTATTGGAGGATAATGGGGTGGGAGATTTGATAAAAAATGGAATTCCACCACAACAATATCCCCAACAGTTAGACCAACATAATAAGAATGACATCAAGGCCAATTTTATACAAATTTGTTAAAAATAAATTTTGATAAATATTGCTTTTTAATTTTATGAGGGAAAAAATTTTGAATTCACCTAAAAATATGCAACTTGTTATGTGTATTGTAGATGTGGATTTGAAAATCAGAATACGATGAGTTTGGCCCCTCAATTATTCACACGAAGTGCTTCTAGAATATGGGATGTTTGGTACTTCTATCTACGACGAAAATTTGATGCATATGCCTTGGTAGTTTTAGGTTTGATGGAGGACTAGCATTGTAAAAGAGGGATTGTTGTGCTTATTTATGCACTAACTTTCTTGAGTCGGTTTTGGGCCTTTGGTTGTTTGTTGTGTTGGATTCATGAAATAATTTGAGCATGTGCTAAAGGATTTCATGGAATCCTTACATTAGCTAAATTCACATTGTGCTAGTATTTTCCACCATATTGTGCCTCATCCATTATATTTTCCTACATATATTAATACGGATTGGGAAATATTTAGCATTTGTGAAATGCCTCTACATGATTGTGATCATTGTAAGAGGATGAATTGTTACCATGTTGATGAAAACTTGTTGCATGTTTTGTTTTTAATTTCTTCACAGCCTTGTATCTTTCGGCATAGTATTTACTTCTCACATCCTAATGTTCCTACAAACGACTTGTAAAACTTTGTTTAATCAAATAAATGCATCCAAAATAAATTGGTCCATATTCATTATCTGAAATTCATTTCTTATCACTTTGAAATATTGGCACACAAAAATTAATGAATAGATGGGTTATTTTAGATACATCTTAAGAGACGAAGCAATGGATTCAACGACCATTAGATAAAATCAAAATAAACTAGATCTTGTGAATCATTGAAAGGCTAGACACACCTATTTTAAATCTAATGAACTCCCTTGTGATAGAGATCAATGATAAGTACCTTGTTCCACTATAATTTCTACTCATTTGGTAGCCCATGACCATTAATGTGGACAACATCAAGATTACCAATATATCTTCCTACATCAAGTGTTCTTGTAAGCATCTTCCCAAAGATAGAATATAGTTAGAGATTGATGCATTGCAATAGAACATTTTGGTGTATAGGCTGAAGTTAAATATAGTCAATCTCTTTAATTTAAGGAGATGTACGTGTATCAGGGATGGATTAATAACTTACTAAAACATTGGATTTGTATCAGTCATCTATAAGCATAGTGATGTCACCATTAGGCAGAGGGAATGCAACAGGGATCAGGGCCCTGCTAGCTACATTTAGTCCTCCAAATCCCCCCACACCTTTTTGCAGATACAATGATGGAAAGTAATAGTAGCTCCCTATCTGGTCCTTCACTTGGAACTTGTACATAAAGTTATTTCCTAGTTGTATAGAGAATTTTGTGCTAGGTACTCCATCTTGATATGAATATCTCCATTATCGAGTGGTCTGTGATCTTCTATAACATCTGGTGCCTCACTAGGAATGTGCATGTATTGTTTGATGTGTTCTACAAAAACAATGTAGTTTGCAAGTGTACAATGGTTTTGTATACTTTTAACAAACAATCTGTTCAATGATAGAGCATAAGAGAAGCCCATCCCAATGAAACCTGCACCAATTCAAATTGATAGGAATGATCGTCTTGTACATAAAAACATCGAATAACAGTAGAAATCACCCACAATGTACATCTAGTTTCATTGTTCATATAGGATTGAAGTTGTCGTGTGTGAGTAGAACCATAGAAAGAGCAGAGGAGAAAAGAAGAGTTGTGTTTAACACCTCTAGACGTTGAATCAACCATTTAATGGCTTAGAAACTGTGGGAAAGGGGGCTCGATATTTTGTCAATAATGCCTAAGTTCTTCTTCAAGCACTAATCCTCAAACCTAAGAGCCCTAATGGTGATTGCTCCTACCATGGAATCACCAAAATAATTTGAATTGGGTGATTTTGTTCTACCATTTATTCTCATGAGTTCTTTAGAAGAAGAAAAACAGTGTTCTCAAATACCACGGCCTTGTCTCCTGAATTGTGCATCATTGGCATGTCACCACCCTCATTCTTCTTGTCACTCTCAATAAAGGTAGTGGGTTGAACCTTCCTTCTGAGTATAACCAAGGGCTTCACCTATTGTGGGTCACGGCTTGGATTTTAATTATCATCACCATAGTCCTGCTAAGGTGGGACGAGTGACCTCAAGTTTGCTGCTATTGTTGAGACCTAGTGTATGCTATATGCTATGAAGGGATTTTATATGAGAGTAAAATTTGAACCATGTTCTCACAATGATTACTATGATGTCAATCCCCATCAAGACATCCTTCTCTGCAAGAGCTATCCAAATTATCTTTTGAGATATTTAGTGGTAATGGGATTACATCTTTCATTCTTATTGTTATAGTGCTTTCTGCTGTATCCTCCCTCAAACTTTTGAATGTGATTGTTGGTTCATATGACACACATTATCGCATGAGTTTTGAAATCTATCAACTTGTCTTTCTGTGATGGGACTCAATGTATTAGTTCCTTTGAAAAATAATGTTGACTATTTGTATTTGTCTTATTTCGAATATCCTTATCATTTATTGTTTCTTTTGAAGAAAACCAGAATGTGTCTTTTACTTTTGAGTGAATACCAGAAAAAAAAATAATACTCCATTACGCGTTGGAAAAATAAAACTTTTATTTGAAAAGGGACTCCATTAGGTTAAATACAAGGAAGGGGTAGTAATTTTTGGAGAATTTTTTTTATAATAAGGGGTTTTCAAAGAGAATTGTGTGGAGAAATTTTGACTAGAGGGATAATAAATTAGGGTAAAAAAATTTATAAAGGGAAAAAGAGAAATTGGTTGGTTGGTTGAATTGGTTATTATCAATGTGGTAGTATTTGTTTAGTTCTTTATTTACTCACCTAGGTTCAAAATCATGATGAGACATTTGTCGTATCTTTATATCACTACAAATGTAGAAGCCTCCAAGGAGTAGCACCACTCCGCAAGTGTATCTCCAAATAGCTTGACCCTTCATACAAAATCATGTGTTATTAGTATATACTTGTAGCATATTGGATATAATTTTGAGATATATTGGCAATCATTACATTTCATCTCAAGTGTAGCTCAAATCATTTTGATTAATTACCGTTGTTGGGTTTCTATATAAACTCTCCGTAGAAGTAAAAAAGAACATGACTTTCAATCTAGAAGGGCAGTTTCCCCAAGGAGTGCGATCACCCCACAAGTGTTTAAAAACCCTATCAAACAACTTTGAGACCATCTATTAGCACTAGATGGACTTTAACTTGATATTTCCCAAAAACTCAAATGACCGAATTATGAGGGTTACTTGGCCAATCCACTCATAGCCTAAGCCTCTTTGGTGATGAAGGGAAACTGACTATAATATATAAAACACCTTCCCCAACACAAAATCATGGAGGATCTACGCCTATAAAGGTTTGCATCTGTGTTGTTTACATGGTTTGAATATGTTTTGTTTACGTTAATCATTATTAAATTTTTCACTTATTACCTATTCATATATTTTAGTCTTGGACTAAATTAGTCATTTTAGTTAGTCACTTTTACTTTGGTCCCTTATTATATAGTCATATATTTTTAGCCTAAACTAAATTAGTCGTTTAAGTTAGTCATTTTTATTTCGGTCAGATAAATTTGCTCTAATTTAGTAGTAATTCACTTGAAATAATTCTGGTGACCAACTCTTTGTCACGTAGTCACTAATTTCACAATTTTCTACTAGTGATTCCCATGGCTTATTATGCGCATATTGGGCATGATTTTTGTGATTGACTATAGGCATGTTAAACATAATGTCCATATGGACTACGGTTGATCATGTCAATCATCACTGAGATGTGTTAATATATTAATCCATTAATTTGTCAATATATTAATGTATTATCACAAAACTATTAACATTTTAATAATATATAAAAGTTGGTAAATTTTAAATAATATTAAAATTTAAGTTATATTAGATTTTTAAAGTTATATTCCCCATATGGGTTTCTAAAGATGGGAGAAGGTGGGAGGGATGTTGTTTCTATCCCAACCACCCCACATCTTATCATCTTATAAGGACGTGACATCACACCTCCATAAAGATCTAAAAGTTTCCATGGTAAATGAATGGAATAGATTTACATACCAGCACCCTGTGATTTATTTTGCAAATTCCCACAAAATATACACGAATGAGTGAATGGAGGAGAGTATATGAACATAATGAAGGTTTAATGTAGGTTATTCTAAGTGTTTAGATAAGATGGTCGAGTTGCACCCCTACACTCATTCAACATTCAATTGATACTAAATGTCAAAACAACAATATCATACATCAACCTTGAGAGGGGAAACTCATAATTGCGCTTGGTATAAGGTCTTGTTTTAAAAAATTATCTCTGCAACAAGTTTGTTCAAGAACTGTTGAACATCGAATTTATTTTTACTTGATTTTCACGGTAGGAAGTTCCATTCTCAACAACACATGTTTTGGTTCGACAAGGAGTTTTATCGAGGTGTTGTAGTCCATTTCAGTAGAATTAGAAGACAAGTTGAATAAGACATGAATTTTCCTTTTCCATTCCCATAGTTTAGGTACACTCCATGGTTTTCAAAAAATTCATGTTGTATGCACCAAGCTAAGAGAGAATTTATTATCAGAATCAAAATTTCTAAATCGTGTAGTCATTATAAGCCTCCCTGGTAACTAACTCCTTATGGTATGAAATATGGCAAAGGTTTGTTTCTATTATATCCTTTTTTATGAGAAATTCTAATGATTTTGTTGTGGAAGACTTCATAATTCTCATTCTCCCTGCTCATTTCATTGTCTACTAGATTTTTAGCATGTGTGGGTCTAGTAAACAGACCTACACAAATGATAATTAAAAATGGATACATGGCTTCCATCACATATTAGTTTCTCGAGCTATGAATTATTATGATCTAATTTAGTTCCTAAGTGTAAATTCATTGATAATCACAACGTAGGGTGCAAATTTATTAGTACTTGGAACTAGCTAATTCTGTTGGTACACACCATGCCCCATCAGAGGGAAAGTGTCCATATGAGAATGACATACTATTAGTAACATTGTTTGTCAAGAGTTCAACTGAGATCTCACATCTTGGATACTATATTCTCGGACCTTAACCCCCAATAATTTCATGAGTAAATAACCCAACAATACAAGGAGTTAGCAAATTAGAGGAACACCGACTTGGACACAAGTTCTCAAGGAGGTGGCCGGCTGAGTTCCATATGTCAAGCACACAACAAGGAAATTACAATGAGTATATGTACATAATAGAAATCAATTTCCATTTAATGTTTCTCTTGGGTATAGCACTTGTGGAAAAAAAATGAAATCAGCCAGTACACTTTCCTCACACTAGATGAACTGTCATGGCACATGATATTGAAAGATTGAAGGCTTGACCATATTAGGAAGAATATGAGTATTCATATTGATGGTAAATTCTCTAGGTACCAACAAGGATCCCTTTTGAGTTCAAGTCACTAACTCACATAAATCTATATAAAGGTTTTCAACTTTTTTGTTTTTATTACTTTTATGGGTTAGTTCTATGGTTCTCTACTTCAATCAGTCCGTGAAGGCCAAACAAATATCTCAATGATTTTATCTTTTGGAACTCTTAACGACACTCTATCTTTTGCCAGTTTGAACCAATTTAATCTTTATATACAGTCTCGTGTCTCTCTAGTGGTAGATTAGAGAAGACATCACTATAAATATTTGAAATTATATAATTAAATTAAGTTATATGATTAATGTTTTTATTAATTTAAAATAAATTTATATTTATATATATAGAGAGAGTAAGAGATGGAAAGAGTTAAACTTATTAATAATATATCATATTATCAAAGTTACTATTGAATTTATTGATATAATATTATTAAAAATATATTTTTACATAGATTGTAATATAGGATAGAGAGTATTGTCCTAGATAATTTTCAAAATATGTAGGCATAAAATTGGTATAGAATAGTAGGCACAAAATAGTTATAAAATAACTAGTTTTCAAATGTTGTTTTCATATTGACTAATAATAGAGAAATAGTTAGAAAATAATTGATTTTGAGGTGTTAATGTTGCTTATTTGGGCTAATAATAAAAGAATCTTATATGTAACACTAATATTTAGCACATTTACATACAAATGAACTAATATTATGTTGAGGTTACAAACTAGAGAAAATAATCTTAGCTAACTTATGTGTAGAAATATATATCAAGAAATGGCTAATTCTTTGTTTAGAGATACATGTAAAGAAATTCCTATATAGTCCTCAACTAGTTTGAGTTTTAGTGAGCATTTTATCATGTGCTATTCATGCTGAGTGTAATTAATCCTCAGGGATTTTAGTCTATTACAAAAGGAAATGCAACCACAAAGTCACTAGACCAAATGCTCGACCAGATATAATGGCTACCTCACAACCTAGACACACAAGTCCTAAAATCACTTATTTACTCTAACTTCGAATGGAGATGATGAAAGCGCAATAGTTGCAAAGTGATAAGGCCAATGATATCTAGAAGAGAATTTCACAATGTTTACCCTCTGGTTTTTCCATTCTGGACAAGGCCACCAACAAGAACAAAACTTTGGCTTGGTCTGCGCCACTATCCTCATAACTTGTGTGTAAAACACACAATTTGGTGGAAAATGAAATCAACTTTATTAATGATCACACAGAGTGATGTACAATATGTACATATTAATATAACAAGAAAACAATTGATTACGTTTCGAGTTTTTTTTGGACTAAAAAAACTTATCGTCATAATACACACTAACACAAAACATAACCTGAGGATTCGATGTGTGACATTCACCCCTTAATCTGAGCATATGTGTCAATTTCCAAGAATGAGAGCTAAACATAAAAAAATGCATCTTATCTAAGAGTTGAATGTCTCTCATAAATGGATTTCAAAGCATGATCACAAAAGGAGGATGGTGGTTTTTTAAGAGAAAAGCATAAGGATAAAAAATATGGGAGAAATCAAGGTCATGGTTTATAGATGACCATCAAAGATGGAACTATCATAGCAGTTCGTTAAACAAACCAAGTTTGGAACAATTCCTAGTCTAGTATCTTATACTATTGGAAATGCTCTATCACAAATCTGAGCATGCCAAAAACATGCAATCATATTTATTTTCATAGAGCATAAATAAAAAAATAAAAATAAAAAACTTTTTCTACAACTATAAATCTTAATTCTAAACTCATAATTTAGGTTGTAGTAGTACATCTCTAATTATCTTTGTCTCAAGCTCCCTTGACAAGCCATTGAACCTATAGTAGACAATCAATTCCATCAATTCGCCCCCTTGTCTCATACATTATGAGAATATGAAGTACTCTAGAATACAAAACTGGTCAATACTCTCAAACATCTCCTATGGTATGACATGTAAATTTCTTGGTAGCTTTAGACCAATACTAAGAAGCAACCGATCCAAAATTAATTCTTTTTCTTGTAGTAGTCTTATGTTTGGAACATCTATTTGAATGATTATTCTTCTTTCCAAAATGTTCATAGGGATGAAGATAATAACAATGGTCTTTCTTAGGTTCAGTTCTATTACAATGTTGGCATCTACTATCTAGTACTTTTTTGTGGGGCCAACATGATCTAGATATAGAGAACTACCTAACTATATAGGTTTTAAAAAATCAGGCTCATGAAAATAAACATCTTTATTATATCCCATGGGAGTTTTGCTTTTATTATGCACAATTTCTTCCCAAGGTCTAACAAATGTTTTAGGAAGTGGATGTTCAATTTTTACATAAGCATGCAATTTTTCTTCGAATATGAATCCATCAATCTCTTACTATTGTTTGGAATTAGGATAGTCTCATTGCACTTGAGACTCAATCTGGAGAAATTCAACTGTCTTGAATGCATCATGTAAACATATTTGGATATCAACAAGAGTTACTTTGCTGACATTTACAGTTTCATCAATAGTGGAACTAATGAGATCTTTTAATATATCTAATACATTTTTAATTTGAGTGATTTTAGTCCATCTCAAGTGTGGTTCAACCGATAATATACTGGTTTTACAATGCAAATAAGTGCTGAATGCTAAATAGTTGAAATACAAAATGTGTAGTATATTATGAACATACTAATCAAAAAATATACCCAACTATGAATCAACACCTTCACATCAAATGGATGGACAACTTTATTCTAAACGAACAAAACTGATTTTGTTCTCCCCACACAACCCAAAAAAAAATTGCTGCATCTTTTCTAGATGGTTCAATGTTGTAAATTACAGGATCCGTAACTCCTCAACACGCTCTTCCATAGATGTAAACATTTTATATCAATATAATCTTCAAAATTGTAACAAAAACACATACAAGTGCCTGCTATTCCTTCATGAAAGCCCAATGCCAAGATAGTGGTCAAATACTTGCAAATACTATACTCAACCTATTAAGATAAATCCCACCTCATAACAAATACACTCTTATGCTACAGAGGCTATGTTTCAATCGTTGTTTTAAATATAATGCATAGCTATGTGAATTCCCACAGAAATTTTGTCAAACACTTGCACTACCTTTGTGTAGTCATCAAAAAAATTGAAATTTAAAACCATCGGTAAGCACTTTGGAAAACACATACCTTGCGTGCATAAAATTCACCCAATACTTCTTGCAAACATGTGAACAAACACATACCATGTACCGGTATTAATTCTCTTAACTCTTCTGTTAGTACGTCGTTTTAACTTGTAGTTGGACATGTCTTCACCAATCGTCGGTGCATGCGCAGACTCTGAGTCTGTAACGTGCCTTACCTCGATTCACGTATACCACACTTGCTTTCCCTAAGCACAGTAAACAAATTAAGCAGAGTCTGCAATGCGCCTTACCTCGATTCACGTATACCACACTTGCTTTCCCTAAGCACAGTAAACAAATTAAGCACTTTTGCACCGACCTCCTTAACCTTCACAACACCAAACATTATCTATTTTGGTTCATCGCCCTTTCCCACCCTAACTTGGTTGGCATTTGACTTGGTTCCCTTCGTTGAGCTTGAATTTTCAAAGGCTTCCAGAAATCAGGAAAGTACTTCCACAGATAAAAATTTAATTATTGTGATGAAAATCTTAAACACAAAGACAGTTGAAAATTTGTTCGCAGTCATCTATTCTATGACAAAGGAACAAACAGTCAAAGTAACAAAGACTCCAAGCACAAACGACGTTTGCAAAACTCGCAATGCAGTCACGGACACCTTTTAATTTAACTGCACAAAAACGTAATGACAAAATAATAGTTCTATTGATTTACCAACTATAATAGGATTTCATTGGTGATTCATGCTGACGTTGTCTCTCCAATCTTGACAATATTCGATCACTTCAACAACTATAATTGCAATTCCTTACAAAGCAATGTTCGTATCTCCTCAGATGCAGACCCATCTTTTTTATGCTAGTCTTAATAAACTTCTGCTATAGAGTCTTACACGATTTTCGTCCATTTGTTGTGGGTTGAATATTCACTATTCACTAGATTACATAAACAGTACACTCTGAGTGACTTACAAGGCTTTAAAATCGATTTCTGAAACTTTAGCAGTCACTTTACATGCAGGCTCTACCAATTACATATGAATAGGAGCACCAAAGTCTAAGAAAGGAGCGACGAATGGCCAAAATGACCACAAAACCAGTCGTTCAAATCAATTTAAGACAAACCTCCACGATGATACCATTGTAAGACACAACAGTGGAAAATGAAATCATTTTTATTAATAATTACATAAAGAATGATGTACAATGTAGATATTAATACAATAGAAAATTGTTAATTCAGTTTCTAGTTTTTTTTTTACTCTAACAAGTAATTATTATAATACACACTAACGCAAAACATAACTAACTAACTCAAAACATAACAGTTCCAAGATTAAGTGTATTCAAACGGAGTATTGATGGTAACTCAAAACATAAATCCAAGATTAGGTGTCTTCAACTGAGTATTCGTGGTAACTTTAGAAAAGAGAGAGCTATGGCTCTGAATCATAATCTTGTTGATCAAATTGCTTGTGCTCAATTGTAACCGCTAAATATAGGACATCATGATAGCGCAATGTTTAGGCATGAATACGCTCCCTTGCATCCAATCACATGGTGATTAGTCATATCTATTATCAAATTCATTGCAGGCATTTAGAAGAAAAACTAAAGTAATTATTTGTAAACATGTGGTATCCCACCTCAGGTCGATATTGTGCCTAATTTTATTAGGCATATTGTAGTAATTTTTTTTTTCCAATGAGATTGAAACGCAAGTACTAGTAAATCTCCAGAGATCTATAGTTTGTTCTCCTCTTTAGGGTCACAAATAAGGAGATTTGAAGATGGTCTATCAAGTTTTAAAGATTTCATACATTTGAATTGCAGGAATTTTTTATATAAATTTCTTTTTAAATAGCTTTTTTTAATACTCAAAAGAATTATAAAACATTTGAATTTTGTAGGTTAAATAATTTAAATTTTTAAAGAATTATAAAACATCTAAATTTTGTAGATTAAATAATTTAAATTTATAATCCTTAAAAATTTCAATCTGATTTAGAGCGAAATTAACTTAAAAAAAATTACTCCAAAACAAATATTTACTCTATGCTATTTTCCTCTTAACACTTTCAGAACCCCGTACACTGAACTGAGCTGAACTTTGAGATCTTTAGGTGTGCAAAATTGAAAAACAAGAAACCTGCATCCCCGTACACTTATCTGAACTTTGAGATCTTTACGTGTGCACAATTCAAAAACGAGCAACCCATACCCAGATCTGTGAACATGAATTAATATGCAATACAAAATATCTAGCAACCCATACCCAGATCTATGAACATGGATTATGTGCACTACAGAATATCTTTGAAGCTCAAGCTGATTAGTATGAATTGTTTTTACTGTACAATGAAGAAATTGATATGAGCAATCGATATGGGAAAATGAATATGGCTAACAAAAATTTGTGCTGGTCATAATCCAAGATGGGGTTGCCTATTATTGTGTAGCTAATAGATTAAAAAAGACTATCCGTATAGGGCTCGAATCGAAGATTAAAAGGTGGCGGCTTCTATGGTCGTTGTACCTCACAGCGGCATCGGCAGCTGACAGTGGCCGGATTTCAGGCTGCTTCAACCAGCGTTATTGAAACCGTTGGCAGTTCCGCAGACCAACGGCAACCCACGTCCTCTAGAACGTGGTTGCTCTCAGCAAGCAAACGACTGACGTTTTGAAAACCTCGATGCCATGGAAATCACAACGAGACGTGTGCCCTTCAGTGTTGTGGCCCTTGCTGTTGAAACTGCCGTACATGCTAAAGAAAACGGTAGCCAGAGTTGCTATGTCCGGTAGACAGCGGCTGACGGTTGAGGACTGCGCTGGGTTAAAGAAGAAATGGCTGGGCTTACAAACCGGCCCTCTAAATTTCTTATGAATCTCTTTTCCCTCCGTGTCTATATCTTCTGTGTAGATTAAATGATTTTGGTTCACTTAAATCTTATAAAATAAGACACAATACGGTTACTGTTCGGGTTATTTATTTGGTTGAATTGTTTGTGAATAGAGTAAATAGATAGAAAGACTGAATAATTAACTAAAATCGTCAACCTCAATCATATATGTTTGCTTACTCTAACGGACTGATTCATATCAACAAAATACCAACCCAAAGCAACGGCAAACTAAAGCCGGGGGAACAGCCCAGTGCACATACTGTACAGCCCCAAGTAATAGCCAATCATAACTCACTTTCAGCACCAGCTATCTTTCCGTGTTTTACCATTCATAACCGATGTCCCTTGTCGCATTAGCCATAACAAGCTGAAAATTAAAACTTTACTACAAGAGGTACCAACAATCTAGGCGTCCTTTTATTGAATTTGGTTGCTGTTTTAGGTCATCATTTTGTTTCCTCATGGTGTTCGACGGTACCTTGGCACTGTCTATGAAACACTAGAATGTGAATGCAGACATATGTGCATGTTTGAATTTATGCTCCATTGCCAGAGGAAAGCATGTAAGAAAAACATAACGTTGTTTTATCCCAGCCTCCTTACCCAAGAGAGGAAGATGCCAAACAATCGATCACTGCACTGAGTTCTGATTCATTGCATGGCATATTCTTGTTTCAGTAAAGCTGGAACAACTTTTTGATGACAGTCAAAACCTCCGCACTGTCGTTTCTTCTTATTTTCTCTACTACTAAAACAGAGAAACGCTACAGTGAACATTCTATTATGATCTTATAGGATATGACATTTTTACTACAAGCATTTTTGTTTGTTTCTATCACTTTAAATATCGGTGCAAGAATCATGGCCGATATTTTATTTCTTTAGTTACTCAGAGCTGTCTTTAAACGAAGATTCGATCCATTCGTTAAACTATAGCATCACATAAAATCTCCTAAGACGGAACATACATTCCCTGTATCAAGACACCATGCTGCTCCTGCCCATGTCCGCAAGAAATTATAAATAACCCAAGAACCAACTTCGATTATAGAAGAACAACGCATGCTTCTTTTCGTGTTTATATAACATTGCATTCTACATTTTAGTTCAGATCCTCACAACTGAACCAGGCGGTGTTTTACCCGAGTAAACCAGCCATGCACAGTTTCTCTACTTCACGAAAATAAAACAAAGGAATACATATAGATAGTGCCGGGCATGACATAAATGTGCCCGCTGATTCTAGACCCTGGGGTCTGGTGGATTATCGTGACCCACCCCTGGACTATGGCCAGATGACGTTGGACGAAACGCCATCACTGCAACATCCTTCTTCATTCTTCCACTGCTTTTCATGGAGTCACTGGGTTGTCTGGAAAAAAATTGAGTTCCACCAGCAGGCTTCTCAGCCTCCTTAATTAGGCGGGAGTGGTTATTACGAGTGCTACCTTGTAATGTCGCTTCGAGTCTGGAAGGTAGTTTATTCTCCACAGCCACGAATGGTATTTGCTCGTTCATCGTCGTCCTGCTCTTTCCCATTCGTGTATATATAAAGTCATTGCCGACTTCCTTGTTCTTATGATGGGTAGGTTGCCGGGGAGGATGAATACTGTTACCGTTGAAACGCATAAGACGAGCTTCCACAATGGAGGAGTACGACAAAACACATGAAACTATCAAAGCTTCGCATATTGGCCACAAACCAACCTTCATTGTTTCTCACTGATACAAAATTACGATAAAGAGAAGAGGATAGGCTCAGCTTGGTAATAGAGCTTCAAGAGTGTTTAGAAAAGCTGGAATGAATCAGAGGGAGAGAAAAAACGAATGCTTCCGCACAGAATGATTTCACATAGAAGACCACGAGATCCAACGAGACTCTATCTCTTTACATTACTACGTAATCAGAGATATCTTGAAACAAGAACATCATATCCACAAGCTTCGAAGCCATGGCATGAGTATGACCGTTCACATGTCAAAGATAACCAGAAAGCATTAATCAATAATCACTAATTAATCCTTCCCCTTGGATCTCAGAGGATGCCAAATTCATAACAAATAGATTGTGTAACAGAAGATCCTACAAGTTGGAAAGGCCTCCCTTGAAGGCAGCAGAAGGAGAAAAGAAAACAGTCTCCGTGGAAGGGCAGCAGAAGGAGAAGGGGCGTACGCATGGAGGGATGTGAGTGAGAGTCCCCTATTTAATCTGAAGCATAACTCCGGTTCATGCATGGAAATCTGCAACTACCCTCCAATTTGAATATTCGGCTCTTCTCTGACAGTGCTGCCGTTCGAACTTCAATCACATCGAAGTCACTCTCTAGATTTTTTGTTTTAGCATCAACATCACGACCTCTCTTTTACTATATTACTCAAAGTTGTATATTGCCTCGCTGGAAGCCAGAGCTTTTGCACTATTGTGATGACCGGATAATTATGTGAATAAATTCTCTGTTTTTTTTACCATCGTAGGAAAAATGTAGAACAGAGATTATTACTTCTTTATCATGGTGAAAATATTATTAGTTCCAAAACTGAAAACTGAATTAAATTAATTACAAATGGTAACTTTGATGAAGAAGTTATTTTACTTTTCTGCTGGATTGATTTTCTTTTAAATACATATGTATAAATGTGTCAAGAAACAGTTGCCAAGAAGAGGGGGCAAAACCCTAACTGTTTCCTTATCCTTCCATAAAAAGATGGAAAAGGAAAGGCCAGCGCTGTTGAAGAACAGGCGGGGGAAAAAGAAAGAAAAACATAGCAAAAAGACAGAACGAGAAAATAAAGTGCTAATGCATGGTGATGACCAGATAGCACAAGCACAGAAAGTGCGTGATAGTTTGCTGAGGCAGAGGCCTGGCAAATGAGCTTGGGGGGAGATTAGTCTGCATCGACTAATCTCGTGGTTGGGTGGAAAACAAGCGACCAGGAATAATCTTTTCCAGGCTGGAGAAGTTCCGGAAACACAGTGTAGGTATGTACTGTTACTGTTGTTTTATTTACAGGAAGAACTGATAATCTTGCAATAATAGATAACAGTAGTTTATTATTGGAACTCTCTGACAGTAATCCCAGCGTATTAAATAGGAAAAGAATCACATTTAGTCGAAGAAAGAAAGACTACTATCCTAGTGTGATAAAAACTAAATTAGATATAAACATTCTTGGAAGAGCAGGGTGCTGTCGGTTAGATGTCCAGGAATCTTAGGCTTCTTATTCAATTTAAAATGGAAAGTACGGACAATCAAATGAACTAGAGTTATTAAATATGCTGAGCGGAAGGACGTAGGGAAATTTTGGTAGGCTAATGCCATACCAAAGTCCTCCTTAACATACAAACCGCTGGATATGAGAGACACTGTAACTTTACCTATAGGGTTTCCGGATGCAATAAAGAAGATGGAAATTAATAAGGGATGAACTGCAAATAGCCAGCGTTAGGATATATGGGACGAGGTGAGATTGCTCCCTCATACTGTAATAACAATTAAATTCTTTAAAAAAAAACAAATGCAGTAAACACGGCTCCACATCCTTCACTGTTAAGAAATGATACAGTGCATTATTCAACAGTAGCGCAAATAAATAACTATGAATCAACAGCGTTCATAAATATTAAATAACCCCAGTAATCGGGATAGGGTGCCATGAAAAGGGCCGACATTTAACACAGAACTTGAAAGAAATATATACATTCGAACCCGAATAATGTAGCTCTTCAGGGTTACATAACTGGAACTACCAAGTAACAGGAGGCAATTAAATCCGCAAACATCAAACCAGAAAGTTTGAAGAACAGTTTCATTAAAACGATTTTCATATCAATTCAGAAATACTCTAGCCTAAATATGGAAGAAATTCCTGTGCGACGAGTACATTTGGCGTAAGGCCGTTTAAGGTAAACCAACAAGCACATATATGCTGCAAATTAAACAGACATAGACTATAGAAACAAACAGTATAATCAACCTCGCTGATATAAGAACTCTTTTTATAAAATTGGACCAACAGTTGAATACCGAGAACGAAAACTCAGGAAAATAATTTATATGCGAACTGTATAAAGGAAATCCATATATGTTCAGAGGCAAGCCCCTCTCGGCGTAGGGCAAAGTCCCACATATATACATAAATATCCAAAAGAAAAGACAGTGATTTGACATTTAACTGTGCTGGAGGGCCGAACTGAATTCCAAGGAATCGTGGCTGTTAATAGAACCTTTACAAAAAAATAAGAGTGCAACCAGCACTCGGAAGTCCATCAAAATACAAGTAAATCTTAAACAAAACTGAAACCCTAAGGTGAAACCTCATCACTGTAAGCCTGTAACAGTATAAAAGCGAAGGTCTTAATATCGACCGTGGAGGGCTTCATAGCCGAAGGTAAATAAGACCCATCCATGAAGAAACGCAAAACCCTGAGAAGGAAAGGAAGGGTATTAATTTACTCTGTAAATTCAACGCCATTACTTTCTAGAGGTGGAGCTCTTACCATAGATAGGAGGACCTTGAGATCCCATGGCTGCAAATTCTTATTGCCGCGTCGAACTCCAACCCCGTTCCATCATTCTGAAGACTAATAATTAGTTATAGCATCGAATCTTAAACCGGCGAAGTTTGTTTACAAGAAAAACGAAAAAAAAATAGGAAGCAGGCATACTGTAAACCAAAACAAAGTGGAATGTTGAACAATCGCCTAGCTCCATAGATTCAGTGGCAGCAGACTACGTTCAGAGGCAAAGATTACCTGAGTAGCAGACATATGGTCGGATGCCGTGCGAACAGCCCTCTTCCGGAGCGACTTCTCAGAGAAATGAACAAATGAAAACCCTAGTCCGAGGCATGTAGGGTAAACCCGCGAGGAGCCACCGACTGATGGCGGGAATGAATCCTCTCCGTTGATTTTGCCAGCATCCCGTAAGACTGAACTCCCGCCTGAAGACATTCAATGCAAAACCTTCCCTCGCGATCTGCGATTAGATCGACGATCGACGATATCAAGACGGGCCACCTGACCATATCTCATACATTTGGTACGCGATGGTAGGATCTGCCGTATGGACCAGTACTATACAATCGTATGGTATTCAATTTAAATCAACCGGTTGGTGAAACATAATTGCAATTGTAAAGTCGCCAGGTTAATGATTGTGTTAATATACATATGTTGAATAATTAACATGTTACCAAAAGTATATGTTAAACCTTAGTTCTGAACTGTTACACATTCCATGTACATAAAAGAATTTTTTTTTGTGAGGAATTATCATTATTATAGTCGTATAGGTGGACTATGACATATGGTATCAGAGCCCAGTTACAAAACTGAGGCCTCTGGGTAAGAATATATATATTTATATACATATTTTGTTTTTTTCTTGAATTTTCCTTATCATTCGTTTCATGTTGATTAGTACAGGATTCAGAGTTCAAGAACTTACAGGATGAGGAGGGCCGACAATACAACTCGACGAGCTGTGGTAGGACAACGGATACCTGGACTTGAAAATAATCCTGAACTATGGGTTCAGCTTGGGGAGGAGGCCAGAACTACAAATCAAGCCATTCTAGAAACCGTACAGGAGCTTAAAAATGAAATGGCGAGGCTGCGGGAAGACAATGCTAGACTAACAATGGAACAAGAGAGAATATTGAAAAGTTTATCTGAACGGCAGAATCAAGTACCCGTTAATCCTAGTATGGAACAACAGCGAATGTCAGAAGAACAGAATCGCCCTATGCCCCCTAAAGGCTCAGAGGAGCAGGAGGAGCATTCTGACAATGTAAATGAACAACGAACTTCGAAGAGACAAAGGATGGAACTGCAAGGGGAATTTCGCAAAATTAAACCTCCGCATTTTGACGGAGAACAAGAGGAAGCAGCCGAAGCATGGCTAATTAATATGAACAAATATTTTCAGCTCTATGAATATGATCACAATCTTAAGGCCAGATTGGCTATTTTTCAGCTGCAAGGAAAGGCCACATTGTGGTGGGAGGAAGTGAAGATAGTCAAAGGAGTTACTGAACAGACCGTCACTTGGGATAATTTTCAAAGGTATTTTAAGGAGAGATATCTAACGGAACGGTTCTACGATGAGAAGGCAAGGGAATTCCATGATCTACGTTTGGGACAGGAGACTATGGACGAGTTCATCACCTGTTTCACTTCTCTGCTTCGCTACGTTCCATATATAAGAGAAGAAAAGGCAAAAGTACAAATATTTGTGAGCAGTTTACCACCATACATGCGAGAAAGGATTGAATTTGACAATCCAAAATCAATGGACGAAGTAATTCGAAAGGCCAGGATTTGTTATCAACAAAGCAGACCAAAGGGAGAAGCAGCCGGCAAGAAATGGAGTGAAAGAAAGGCCTTTAAGTCAATAGGAAACAGCAAAGGAAATCGCAACAGTGGAAGTAAAGGGAACGACAAAGGACCGAACAACAGAATTCCAGACAGAACTGCATCCAAATTTAGGCTTAACAACGAATCTAAAGGCAACGGACAGCAGGTACGCTTGGACAATGAAGGGACCACCAGACCCCTGGTGCAATGCTGGGGTTGTGGGGGACCCCACTACATCAAAAACTGTCCCCAGCGGAAAGGGACGGAACAGCTATCCCAGATTTATGAAGCCTCAACAGTCAGTGAAGTGGGACGCAGTATACCGAGGATTAATGCAGCGTTGGAAGACCGTCAGGCAGAATACCAGCCAACTATGGTCGAGTTCGAATGTAACATCTCAAACCTTACTGTATCTGTTTTAATTGACCCTAGGGCTACACTGAGTTATGTAAGCCCAAAAGTAGTAGAACGCTGTAAATTACAATCCACTAAGTTCAAAAACCCATGGTTGGTGCAATTAGCTACGGGGGCCAAAAGACGAGTGGTAGCTAAAATAAAAGACTGTTCCTTTACCATAGCTGGACAGCCAGTAATGGCGGACTTAAATGTGCTTCCCCTTGGCTCCTATGATATTCTCATTGGAATGGACTGGCTGGAAAAGCACTAGTCACTAGTGGACTATAAGACCAAGATTATCTACTTTAAAGACTCCCTGGGAAATAAAAAAGAGATGCAAGGGATTAAACGACCTGTACAAGTGCGGCCGATAACAGCAAATCAACTTGTAAAATGCGTTCGGAAAGGATGCCAGATCTATGCCATTCAGGTGGGTTATGCAGATTCTAAAGATAAAATAGCCATCCTAAATAATATCCCTGTAATTCGAGAATTCGCAGATGTGTTTCTGGAAGAAATTCCTGGGCTGCCCCCAAAAAGGAACATAGATTTCACCATTGAGTTGGTTCCAGGAGCAGCACCAGTATCTCGGGCACCATATAGAATGAGTGTACCCGAATTGACAGAATTAAAAATGCAGCTGCAAGAGTTGTTGGACAAGAATTACATACGTCCTAGTGTGTCCCCGTGGGGAGCCCCAGTGCTGTTTCTTAAGAAGAAAGATGGAACCTTCTGGATGTGCATTGATTACCGTCAATTAAATAAGTTAACCATTAAGAATAAGTATCCTTTTCCACGGATCGACGAACTATTCGACCAAGTGAAAGGCGCGACGGTGTTTTCAAAAATTGATCTGCGTTCTGGTTATCATCAGATCCGAATTAAGGATGAAGACATCGCTAAAACAGCCTTTAGAACTAGATACGGTCATTATGAATTCGTGGTGTTGCCATTCGGACTTACCAATGCCCCCGCAATGTTCATGTGTTTAATGAACAATATTTTTCACCAATATTTGGACAGATTTGTACTGATATTTATTGATGACATATTAGTATATTCTCGCACCTTGGAGGAACATCAGGAACATCTCAGAAAAGTGCTACAGACCCTCTGGGAGCATCAACTATATGCAAAATTTAGTAAGTGTGATTTCTTCAAAGAAGAAATCCAATATTTGGGTCATGTGATTACCAAGGAAGGAATCGTCGTGGGCCCAGAGAAAATAAAGGCCATAATGGACTGGCCTGTACCGAAGGATGTGGTAGATGTTCGATCCTTTATGGGTCTGGCTGGTTATTATAGAAGATTTGTAGAAGGATTCTCTAGGGTTGCATTTCCCATTACCTCATTGCAAAAAAAAGGGAAAACATTTCATTGGACCCCAAACTGCCAGAAAAGTTTTGAACAATTGAAGCATCTGCTCACCACAGCCCCTATTTTAAGAATAGCTGATCCTGATAAAGATTACGTAGTATGTACAGACGCAAGCAAAGAAGGAGTAGGTGGAGTTTTAATGCAAGAAAGTAAGGTAGTCGCCTACGAGCCTCGAAAATTGAAGGAGCATGAACAGAAATATTTTGCTTATGATTTAGAATTGACCGCTGTCATCCATGCCTTAAAAATGTGGAGACATTATCTTGTGGGCAGGAAATTTTTGCTACTCACTGATCATCATAGTTTGACCAATTATTTCAGCCAACCCACCTTAAACGCTCGACAAGCACGATGGGTGGACTTTCTAAGCGGCTTTGATTTTGAGATAAAACATTTACAAGGGAAGGAAAACCGAGTAGCGAATGCCTTAAGCTGGAAAGTACAACATTTGTATGAGGTCTCTGTTAGCGAATGGAAGAGCCCCGTTTTGGAAATGGTCAAGAAGCTTCAAGACAAGATGTTAATTATCAGCAGTTAAAACTGCAGCTACAGCAACCTGCTAGCCTGACAAACCAACCAGATTATAAGTTGGATAATGATGGAATGATACATTTCAAACAAAGATTATATGTACCTAACCAAGATAAAATTAAAAATCTGATTATGGATGAATTCCATGTCAGCCATTATGCAGGACATCCAGGATATCAGAAAATGATTACTGCCATTCGAAAAGAGTATTTTTGGCCAGGAATGAAGAAGGACATTGCTAAGTATTTAGCACAATGCCTAGAATGTCAGCAGATTAAAGCAGAACACCAGCATCCAGTAGGACTACTACAACCCTTACCTATTCCAGAATGGAAGTGGGAAATCATTTCCATGGATTTCATTACGGGGTTACCTAAGACAAAAAAGAACAAGGATTCCATTATGGTGGTAGTGGATAAACTAAGTAAAGCTGCACATTTTATACCAGTACAATCCACGTACAAAGCCCCACAAATTGCTCATGTTTTTATGCAAAACGTGTTTAAGCTTCATGGGCTTCCGAAAACGATAATTTCTGATCGCGATGTGAAGTTCACATCAGCCTTCTGGAGAACACTATTCGCTGATTTAGGAACCCAACTAAATTTCGGCACAGCATACCATCCTCAGACCGACAGACAAACTGAACGAGTTAACCAAGTGGTGGAAGATATGCTGCGTGCATTCGTGATGCAACAACCCACGTTGTGGGAAGAATATCTACATCTGGTAGAATTCGCATATAATAATGGATATCACACCTCTACACAAATGAGCCCCTTTGAGGTTATGTACGGTCGAAAATGTCGAACACCCTCTAATTAGGGAGGACCCGAGGATAAACTGAGCTTGGGACCTGAGATGCTTAAAGAAATGGAAGAAAAGGTGGAAAAAGTGCATGTGAATTTGAAGGCTGCTCAAGACAGACAGAAAAATTTCGCTGATCGGAAAAGAAGATTTAAGGAATACCAGGTCGGTGATCACGTGTATATCAGAATTCAAACCAAAAGGAGTACCTTACAATGGAGTGGGTGTGCCAAATTGGCACCCCGATACTGTGGACCCTTCCAGATCCTGGCTAGGATTGGCCCAGTGGCATATCAGCTCGCTTTGCCAAGCCACATCCGAGTCCACAACGTGTTCCATGTTTCAATACTCAAGAAATATGTCTATGACCCTAAGCATGTGATTCAATGGCAGGACATCCAGGTAGTAGCTATTGCTGTAGTAGACTGTTGAAATTGTTATTGGAAGGAATAAGCTAACTTGGAATTGTGTAATGCAGGTCGAACCGGAAGGAGAGGTTCTGGTCAAACCTCTGAACATCCTCGACCGGAGAGAAGTGCAGCTGCGGAAACGAGCTATTACCCAAGTTAAGGTCCAGTGGCGACACTATGGACCTGAGGAAGCCACTTGGGAGGACGAAGAATTAATGAGAAGGACTTATCCAACACTGTTCGTAGCTGAAAGACACCGGGACGGTGCCCAATCTCAGGGGGAGGAGATGTGATGACTGGATAATTATGTGAATAAATTCTCTGTTTTTTTTTACCATTGTAGGAAAAATGTAGAATAGAGATTATTACTTATTTATCATGGTGAAAATATTATTAGTTCCAAAACTGAAAACTGAATTAAATTAATTACAAATGGTAACTTTGATGAAGAAGTTATTTTACTTTTCTGCTGGATTGATTTTCTTTTAAATACATATGTATAAATATGTCAAGAAATAGTTGCCAAGAAGAGGGGGAAAAACCCTAACTGTTTCCTTATCCTTCCATAAAAAGATGGAAAAGGAAAGGCCCGGGCTGTTGAGGAACAGGCGGGGGAAAAAGAAAGAAAAACATAGCAGAAAGACAGAACGAGAAAATGAAGTGCTAATGCCTGGTGATGACCAGATAGCACAAGCACAGAAAGTGCGTGATAGTTTGCTGAGGCAGAGGCCTGGCAAATGAGCTTGGGGGGAGATTAGTCTGCATCGACTAATCTCGTGGTTGGGTGGAAAACAAGCGACTAGGAATAATCTTTTCCAGGCTGGAGAAGTTCCGGAAACACAGTGCAGGTATGTACTGTTACTGTTGTTTTATTTACAGGAAGAACTGATAATCTTGCAATAATAGATAACAATAGTTTATTATTGGAACTCTCTGACAGTAATCCCAGCGTATTAAATAGGAAAAGAATCACATTCAGTGGAAGAAAGAAAGACTACTATCCTAATGTGATAAAAACTAAATTAGATATAAACATTCTTGGAAGAGCAGGGTGCTGTCGGTTAGATGTCCAGGAATCTTAGGCTTCTTATTCAATTTAAAATGGAAAGTACGGACAATCAAATGAACTAGAGTTATTAAATATGCTGAGCGGAAGGACGGGAAATTTTGGTAGGCTAATGCCATACCAAAGTCCTCCTTAACATACAGACCGCTGGATATGAGAGACACTGTAACTTTACCTACAGGGTTTCCGGATGCAATAAAGAAGATGGAAATTAATAAGGGATGAACTGCAAATAGCCAGCGTTAGGATATATGGGACGAGGTGAGATTGCTCCCTCGTACTGTAATAACAATTAAATTCTTTAAAAAAAAACAAATGCAGTAAACACGGCTCCACATCCTTCACTGTTAAGAAATGATACAGTGCATTATTCAACAGTAGCGCAAATAAATAACTATGAATCAACGACATTCATAAATATTAAATAACCCCAGTAATTGGGATGTGGTGCCATGAAAAAGGCCGACATTTAACACAGAACTTGAAAGAAATATATACATTCGAACCCGAATAATGTAGCTCTTCAGGGTTACATAACTGTAACTACCAAGTAACAGGAGGCAATTAAATCCGCAAACATCAAACCAGAAAGTTTGAAGAACAGTTTCATTAAAACGATTTTCATATCAATTCAGAAATACTCTAGCCTAAATATGGAAGAAATTCCTGTGCGACGAGTACATTTGGCGTAAGGCCGTTTAAGATAAACCAACAAGCACATATATGCTGCAAATTAAACAGACATAGACTATAGAAGCAAACAGTATAATCAACCTCGCTGATATCATAACTCTTTTTATAAAATTGGACCAACAGTTGAATACCGAGAACGAAAACCTAGGAAAATAATTTATATGCGAACTGTATAAAGGAAATCCATATATGTTCAGAGGCAAGCCCCTCTCGGCGTAGGGCAAAGTCCCACATATATACATAAATATCCAAAAGAAAAGACAGTCATTTGACATTTAACTGTGCTGGAGGGCCGAGCCGAATTCCAAGGAATCGTGGCTGTCAATAGAACCTGTACAAAAAAATAAGAGCGCAACCAGCACTCGGAAGTCCATCAAAATACAAGTAAATCTTAAACAAAACTGAAACCCTAAGGTGAAACCTCATCACTGTAAGCTTGTAACAGTATAAAAGCGAAGGTCTTAATATCGACCGTGGAGGGCTTCATAGCCGAAGGTAAATAAGAACCATCCATGAAGAAACGCAAAACCCTGACAAGGAAAGGAAGGGTATTAATTTACTCTGTAAATTCAACGCCATTACTTTCTAGAGGTGGAGCTCTTACTGTAGATAGGAGCACCTTGAGATCCCATGGCTGCAAATTCTCATTGCCGCACCGAACTCCAACCCTGTTCCATCATTCCGAAGACTAATAATTAGTTATAGCATCGAATCTTAAACCGGCGAAGTTTGTTTACAAGAAAAACGAAAAAAAAAATAGGAAGCAGGCATACTGTAAACCAAAACAAAGCGGAATGTTGAACAATCGCCTAGCTCCATAGATTCAGTGGCACCAGACTACGTTTAGAGGCGAAGATTACCTGAGTAGCAGACATATGGTTGGATGCCACGCGAACAGCCCTCTTCCGGAGCGACTTCTCAGAGAAATGAACAAATGAAAACCCTAGTCCGAGGCATGTAGGGTAAACCCGCGAGGAGCCACCGATTGATGGCAGGAATGAATCCTCTCCGTTGATTTTGCCAGCATCCCGAGAGACTGAACTCCCGTCTGAAGACATTCAATGCAAAACCTTCCCTCGCGATCTGCGATTAGATTGACGGTCGACGATATCAAGATGGGCCACCTGGCCATATCTCATACATTTGGTACGCGATGGTAGGATCCGCCGTATGGACCAGTACTATACAATCGTATGGTATTCAATTTAAATCAACCGGTTGGTGAAACGTAATTGCAATTGTAAAGTCGCCAGGTTAATGAGTGTGTTAATATACATATGTTGAATAATTAACATGTTACCAAAAGTATATGTTAAACCTTAGTTCCAAATAGTTCCAAACTGTTACACATTCCATGTAAATAAAGAAATTTTTTTTGTGAGGTATTATCATTATTATAGTCGTATAGGTGGACTATGACAACTATTCAGTCAGAATTCAATGTTTTCTGTATTAATTATTCATGGTTTTCGCCTGTGCTGCACTCCTTTCCTACACTGGTCATGGCCTTTCCAACCCAGAGAAGTTCCTCTGCATTCAAAATGGTAATAATATAAGGCTGTTCCTCGAAAACCCCGTAGAAATATACTTTTAATTATAATATGTTTACGCTGCTCCTTGAAAATAACATAGGTATATACTTCTGAATCTAACGTCCTGGGTTTCCCTTCCATTTAATCTTTGTCCACTACCAGATTCCAACGTTGGGAAGTCCCTCCACTAAAATCGGATCGCATCTATGTGAGATCCTGTTTGATTGGGCATTGAATAATTCTATATGTCGGCAGAGCAAGTGAGCTGCGTTGGGTACGATAGCATCAGCTAGTCGATCTGCGATTCTTTCGATTTGATTAGAGATTAAATAATTACATATGCTGTCAGGGCTCGTGAGCTGCGTTGAATCCCATTCCGATTTCCGTCCGAAACATAAGCGATATGATTCCATAGACGTCCCGTTGTCTAAATGATTTTAGGTGAGCATGGTGTTTGGCACTTTCTTATAGTACAAGTTCACATAACTCCATAGGCGCCAAAATATATAATATAATTATAATAATGAATCAATAATATAGCTATATTATAAAATTTATTTCGTAAATAATAAACATTATAATAATTATAACAATAAATTTATGGGAATAATATTAAATCTAAAGGATTAATATTATAAACTAAAGGTATATCAATTCGAAGATAAATATTACACCGTGGTTAACAATACAAACAATCTTTGTCACAATGTGACCATGGTTCACCATGGTTCACCATCATTGACCATGGTTGAGCAAGGTTGATATTCATATTGAGACGATCCTTGTCACAATGCAACTTTGGACAACGGTTGACTATGGTTGACAATGGTTGATTTTCATATTGAGACAATATTTGTGACAATGTGACTTTGTACCATTATTGACCATGATTAACCATTGTAAACCATAATTGACCATGGTCGACCATGTTTGACTAATGTTGATCGTGATTGAGCATTTTTTACAATGATTTACCATGATTCACCCTCGTTGACCATGATTGATTTTCATATTGAAAAAATCCTATGATAAAACATAAGATAAATATTATAAACCAAGGTATATAAACCATATGATAAATATTACAAATAGTAAAACAAACATGGGTGACCATGGTTGACCATCATTGATTTTCATATTGATACAATCTTTGACACAATGTGACATTGCACCATGGTTGACCATGATTGATTTTCATACTGAGACAATCTTCGTCACAAGGGGACGTTGGACCATGGTTAACCATGGTTTATTTTCATATTGAGACAATCTTTGTCACAATGTGACATTGGACTATAGTTGACCATGATTAACCGTGGTTGACAATGGTTGACAATAGTTGACCATGCTTGATTTTCAAATTGAGACAATCTTTGCCACAGTTTGATGTTAGTCCATGGTTCACCGCGATTTTAAACCTAAGGGATTTATATTAAACCCTAGGATTAAGATTATAAACCCGATGAATAATATCATACCCTAGGAATATGAATCCTTAGATTAATAAACCGAAATGATTAATATTATAAACCCAAGGAAATAATACTAAAACACCAAGTTATTATCAAGAGAAGGTATATAAACCCTAAATTAAATATTATAAACCCTAAAATGAACATGGTTGACACTGGTTAATTTTTATATTGAGACAATCTTTATGAGAATGCGGCATTGGACCATGGTAGACCATGGTTAACCATGATTGATTTTCATATTGAGACAATCTTTGTCAGAATGTGACATTCGACCATCGCTGATTTTCATATTCAGAAAATATTTGTCACAATGTAACATTGGAGCATGGTTGAACCTAATGGATTATAAACCTAATGGATTTACATTAAACCCATATATTAATATTATAAACCCAATGAATAATATTATACCCTAGGAATATGAACCCTTAGATTAATAAACAAAAAGGATTGATATTATAAACCCTAAGACCAATATTATAAACTCTAAAATAAATATGGTTGACCATGGTTTACCTTGCTTGATTTTCATATTGTCATTATCTTTGTCACAATATGATGTTGGACCATGGTTTACCATGATTGATTTTAATATTTAGAGAATCTTTGTCACAATTTGACATTGGACCCTCGTTGACCAAAACACAAGAGACTATCATCACAAGGGGAAAATATTATACTCAAAAGAACAATCTTATACCAAAATGAATAATGTAAACCCAAGGTATATAAACCACAAGATATATATCATAAACCCTTAAATAAATAACCTTGACCATCTTTGGCCATGGTTGATTTTAATATTGATAAAATCTTTGTCGCAATGTGACATTAAACCATGCTCAACCATGGTCAATGGGATTAAGATTATAAACATTAACATAAATATTATAAACCCTAAAACAAACATGGTTGACCATGGTTGTTCATTGTTGATTTTCATATTGAGATAATGCTTGTGACAATGCAATGTTGGACCATGGTTGACCATGCTAGATCATGAGCCATTATCATATCGACACAATCTTGGTCACAATGCAACGTTGGACCATTGTTGATTTTCATGTGGAGACATTATTTCACACAATGCGACATTGGACGATTGCTAACCATAATTGACCTTAGTTGACCATGATTCATTATATAAACCTTGGTTCATCATGGTTGACAATGGTTGACCTTTGTCAACCATAGTTTCCATTGGTTGACCATTATTGGTCACTATCGAACAAGAAGTTAAATGTGTCTCTTGTAAATGTGGGACAAATGAAGAGGATAATTAATGCTAGTCAAAACCTTGCATTGTTAATGATGAAACTTGAAGATGTTCAGGAATCTAAAGCCTTTCAAGGATATTAATCAAGTTTGAAATATTATTGCATTGATGTTTCTAACACATGTGATAAGATGTTTTAGGAGTCTAACATGTTGTTGATGATCGATATAGTAAACCCAAGCAAATAATAAACCCAAGGAATTAATACCAAAAACCTAAGTGATTATAAAGAAAACATAAAAATATTTAACCGAAGGGAACAATATTAAACCCAAATGAATAATATAAACCCTAGCTATATAAACCCAAAGATAAATCCTATAAACCGTCTAATAATCATGTCTAACCATGTTTGGCCATGGTTGATTCCCATTTTTAAATAGTCTTTCTCATAATGCCACGTTGGAACACGGACTACCGTGGTTGAACTGTCACATTAATAAACTAAAAGGATTGATATTATAAACCCAATGGACTAAAAAAATGAAGGGATAAATACTAAAACCCCAAGGAATTAGGAACCCTATGGAACAATATTAAATCGAAGGGATTAATCTTATAGACCCAAGGTATATAACACAAAGCTAAATATTACAAACTGAAAACCAAGGAATTAATACTAAAAACCAAAGGTATTATAAACCCAAAGAGCAAAAATACCCAAGGAAAAAAATTGAACCCAAGGGAACAATTTTCAACCCAAAAAAATAATGCAAAGTCCAACGCATATAAAAACCAAGGAATTACTAATAAAAACCTAAGGGATTATCAACCCAAGTAAAAGTATTAAACCGAAGGGAATAATATTACACCAGGATGAATAATACAAACCCAAGGTATATAATTCCCAACATAAATATTTAAAACCCTTAAATAACCATTCTTGACCATCTTCGGCCATTGTTGATTTCCATATTGATTTTTTTTTTGTCATATTGCGATGTTGCACCATGCTCAACCATGGTCGAATGGATTAATATTATAAACCCAAGATATGTAAACCCTAAAGTAAACATGGTTGACCATGGTTGTCCATGGTTGATTTTCAAATTTAGATAATCCTTGTCACAATGCAACATTGGACAATGGTGGTCCATGCTTGATCATGGTTCATTTTAATATCGAGACAATCTTTGTCACAATTCGACGTTGCACCATCATTGATTTTCATATTGAGACAATTTTTGACACAATGTGACATTAGACCGTGGTTGTCCACAACCAACCTTTGTTGAGCATGATTGATTATATAAAAATTGCTTGAACATGGGTGACAATGTTGACCATGGTCAATCATGGTTTCCCTTGGTTGACCATTATTGGTCATCATTGAAAGTGATTGATATTATAAACCTAAGCGAATAATAAAAGAAAGGAATTAATACCAAAAGAGAAAATAAATTATAAAACCAAGGGAAAATTATTTAACCTAAGGCAACAACATTAAACCCAACAAAATAATATAAATCCAATTTATATAAACTCGAAGATAAATATTATAAACTGCCTAATAAGCACGCCAAAACATGTCTGTCGATGGTCGATTATCATTTTGATACAATCTTTGTCACATTGGAATGTTGGACCATGCTCGACCATGGTTGAACCGTCACATTAATAAAAGGAACTAATTCATACTATAAACCCAAGGTAATAAAAAAAAACAACGGATAAATATTAAAACTCCAACAAAGTTTGAACCCAATGGAACAATATTAAACACAAAAGACTAATCTAATAAACACAACATATATAAACTCAAACATAAATATTACAAACCCTAATATAAACATGGTTAACCATGGTTATGACAATGGTTTATTTTCATATTGAACCAATCCTTGTAACAATGCGACATTTCTCCATATTTATTGATCATGCCTGACCACGTAACACCACACCTATAAAGCAGGTTGTCGATGATTAACCACCCTAACCAATGATGCTTGTCCACAAATGTTTTCCATATTGGAACAAGCTTCATTAGAAATCCATTCTTGCCATTCACCATCGTCATTCCCCATGATTGAGCATGGTTGATTCTAAGCATGTATCACCATGATCAAGCGTGGATCTCCATGGTTTTTTCGAATAGTAGTCACAAAACCCATGATATTAACATTTTAAACCCAAACAATGTAAAGTGAAAGCCAAATATTGTAAATACCTAAAGCATCATAAATCCCTAATATCAATATTGAAAATGTTAGGAATATTATTATAAACCAAAGGCACTAATAAACCTAAAGGGTTGATAATAAAAACCAATTGATTACAAACCCGAGAGAATAAACATTAAGCAGAAGCATTGTCATTAAAGCATAGTAATATAATTGGGAAAATTGATCAATTTGTATCGTTACATAACACAACATCGCAAGATTAAAGAAAAAAAACACATTCGAATTGAAAACATTGGACTCTAAGAAAAAAAACACCATATAAAATTTTAAGGCCCTTTATATATCATCTTTTCAATAACAACACTAATGACAAACAATCAATTTTATTCACATTGAAAGCAAAAAAAAAATTCATTTTAGAAATATTTGTCTTTACATCAAATAATTTTAATAGGAAAATGAATTTTAAATACTTTATCACAAGGCTTTAATTAAATAACCTCTTCCAAAGCACAACAAGATCAATACAAAAATTTTCACCAATTTAAATCAATAGCATAATGAGCGTGACGCTTTTGCCTTTCCAACGAGCCCCTTCTACTTTTTCTTTGATATTCTCTTTGGTGCACATGAAACAAGTATTTCACATTTGATTTCATTTCATCTAAAATGCAGACATGCTCATCAACAAAACCAAGATGACACCCAAGTTTTATATCAAGATTTTTATCAATATACACAAGAAAATTTATTGCTTCAGCAATGTCACAAACCATGGATGCATAATACAGGACATCATTATTTTCCATATTTGCATTTCAATGAGAAAACTAAAATTAGTATATACACACAAAGACATGCACACACATGTATATAAACATAATTGGTATATTAAATATGAAACAAGATTTCACTAAAAAAGATGAGACATAAATTTAATATGATTGAAAACTAGGACAAAAGAAAGAAAAATAGCTACAATTCAATAGACTAAATAACAACAGCAAAATAATAAATTAATTATTCAAGTAGTTTTTTCTACTTAATTAATCGATTAACTTTAATTATTAACAAACCTATTCAAATTATCGAGAAGAAGAACGAATAACTTATCAATCTCTATACAATTTATTGTAGGTAACAACAACAAATATAAAGAAAACATTCATATTAGTTTCAAATTCATGCCAAAGCACTAAATTTTATTAAAGATAAATATGTCAAAATTATATCCACTTCAACCATTCCTCCTCTTCCATCCTAAGTTTAGGATATACATTGTTTTTCACTTTTGTAATTTTGAAAAGAAAAATGTGGTGAAATTCGGAAACCATTAACGAGTTTCACTCTTCATATAGTTGTAAATTTCAAACCATGCCCCTGTTTATCTCCAATATATACAATGCCTCATTGCAAAGTCATCACATCTGATTTGTGTATAGATAGGTAAAATGCCATTTTCAAAGGCATCTTTTTAAGATTCTTTCTAAAAATAGGTTTTATGGGCATAATGTTTGGACAATCCTTATCAAATGGAACATCAATGTACTTTTCAAAAATAATTGTAGTGAATTGTAGAATTTACGACACATTTGAACCATGTGCATAGAAGATATCTTCAATATATCCAAGTGCACCATTAACCAACCCAACTTCAAACGACAAATTAGAACTCAATGTGGCATGCTCACCATGATAGAATAACACTTCAGGCTCCAACACATTATCATTAGCGTCAACTATTTATGTTCTTCTAGTACATTCTGCAACACATCTTGCAATTGGATATTTAATTATTCGTTGAAAATAAGTGAACTAAAGAACTAGATAAACACATTTCTTGTGGATGTAAGAAGTTGTCGACAAACCTCATAAGAAGATTGTAATTGTCCAAAAAAGGCTCTACATTTCTAACATTAGTTGAAATATTCCGAAAAGATGCATGTCTCAAATCATCTTCTTTTTGCATGATATTTTTATCCAAAGTCACAAAAATGTTGAGGCTTTGATACAAAACTTTCCCTATTTTTTTACCTGCATATAATGGTTTATCCTTAATAGGACGAATCGTCCCAAGGTCACCCACAAGAACCATGGGCCTGCCACCAAAACAAGAAGCCTTGTTTCCAAGACAGGTTTCTTGCAAATAAGAAACAATCTATATGAATAACCTTGGACCTATAAAGCTCATTTCATCAATCAAAATATATTGAATGTGGCTCATTTTTTTTCAAACATTGCTAAAACTTTCCCATTCAATAGTTTCATATATTTTATAGGAATTTTCAAATAAGAGTTTATTGTTTTCCATTGTGTATTAGAAGAAGCAATATAGGTTGGAGTGAGCTATAACAACGGACTTCTATAATATTTGCTCAAGAAGAAAGAGCATGAGAAATAAAATGAATAAGATAAGACTTTCTTGTTCTAGTGGTTCCTTGAATAATCATTTTCAATAGATCATCATTTAGGCTATTAGCAAACTACTGAATTTTTTTTTAACATCAACTCGTTGTTTCTCCGATAAAGAGGAAGGTGACAAAATTATCTCCCCAACTCAGTTGCCACTAAAACCACCTGCATACTGCACACATTTTATAAAATGGATAGCCTATACTATAATATCCATTGACAACATTGTTTCATGCCACTTGTAATGAATATCATAGTCCCTTCTACCAATATTATCAAGGTCTCAAACGTTTACATTGTTTGGAGGAATTATTCGATAAAAACACTATCACTTTTTAGAATCACTATCAAAATTTTATTCATGAACAAGGGAGTCAACCTCTTCTTCATTACTTCCATTTGGAAAAGGAGCTCGATAAACATGACACATGCGATATCTTAAATTCGTTCAATTATGAATGATAATTTCACTTGAAGGCCTTATATCTGAAGCAATGCCACAAAACGCCTTGTACAAAAGCAACTAATTCTAGCAAAATGTTCCAAAATCTTTTGATTTATCATTGGGAAAAACATAAAATTGTGGCCATGCATGAATAATAGCATGAACATCTCGTGTTCTCCATGTCTCCTGCTTACGGTTGGCATCAAAATTCCATGATCGTGTTGTTTCAATAAAACGCACTGTTCCAGAAAAAACAAGTCATGTTTGATAAATCTAAGCAAAAAACAATTCGCATGAAATTTCATCAAATTCAATGACAGTATTTGGTATAATTTCTTCCCAACGTTCAAGGTAAAAAAAATTCTAACTACACACTATAATATTTAGCTTTAGCATCATCTGGCAAGTTTCTTAAGCTCTAATGTCACGCTCAACAAGTCTTTTGGCAAGAAACCTTCTATATGCAGATAACACAAGAGCCTCACATCCAATTTCACTAACAACTATTGTTAACATTTTGTGATATCTTTCAGATCTTATTTATTCCTTTGAAGCATATTTTACAATATTTTTCAAGACTACATGTCGAGAGACAACTAGAATACAATCAATGTTTTATTGCCGCATTGTTAAAAGATCTACATTGTGAACATTTAAATAGTCAACATTATTGGTTCAAATTTATTTTTCCCTTTTTCATCTATGAAAAATATGGAATCAATACGAACCATTCCATGGAGCATCATAACAGAATGAAAGGATAGAAGCCTTTTTAAGTAAACATGAATCTACACTTCATTCAACATGTCTTTGGACTTGGTTCACCGAATGCTCATAATCTTCATCAGGATTGCAAGGAAAAGATTGTGGACTATTTAAAAGGCATGGATAATCATTCAACCTTTTATCGATCAAGAAATTTCGACTATGTATATCACTTGGACTCGAGGCTATTACATATTTTTCAAAGTAGCACTTTGTTTAATGCATATTAAAAGTGTTGGGCCAATCCAATGTTTGTATATTTGGAGCTCCTCGGAACCACATGAAACCATGGATGTGCACTAAACCTCTATGCTGCCAATCTTAACTGAAAAAAATAAAGATGCAGATAACATATATAAAATGAGCATAAAGGATTTTCTTCCAGATCCTTAAACAACAGAAGATAAAGAATAAGAATGAACCTATACCAAAAGTATTTAGCGCCAAGATATTTCTTCAGAACTAACTCACAAAATATGTTGAATCTTTTGTACATATACATAAAAGCAGTGTGTGGATTTTGAATAACATTTTCATTTTTTCTTCCATGCTCATTTTTCAATGACAATTTCTGTTTGAATGTATAATAATGTACAAGTCAAGCAGCTACACTCAATCAGCTACACTCAATGTAAAAAAAAAAGTAGGGCAACCCAACTAGCTAATCATGTCAGTGAGTTCAAAATGACACTTTGTCCAATACACGCTAATACCCCTAAGAGAATAACCAAAATGTATTAATATCTTAGCCAATTTATTGTTAGGAAGATATGGAGTTGGTGATACAACTCTTGAATAGTTTCACGTACATTTTCATGAATATTCTTCTTCAAAATGAACGAAGTTGTACCTTTCCTATGATGGCACATAATCATATTCAATAGAAAATATCGAAACCAAGGATGGCTTCAAAATCTTTGATCATAATATATAAGTATATGTAAACCATATTTGTGCATTTCAAAATTACAAATACATGGATGCAACTACTCAATATCACTTGTGGGGAATAAAGTGGGGAATGACATGCCTAGCAACCCTTGAATATTATATTCAACAATGGGGATGTACCAACATCTAGCAAATCCAACGGTTCATCGAGAGTGGAATTTATATTTTCAATAAATATTCTTATTTGATCGACTTCCCTGTACTCATTAGGAAAGCAATAAATAAACGATGATGGATGAGAGTGCAAAGAATTAGCCCTTTCCCTTTCAATCTCCTCTTCATCTCTGCTTATTTCATCAAGATCACCATCGACATATGGCAACCTGGTAGACGCATCCATAGGTCTTTCTAGGAGAGTAGTAAGTGAATCCATATTAGTTTCAGCATTCCTATAATATTTATCCATGTGGATTTAGTAAAGAACTGCATCCATCACAAGTTGTCTCCTCACATAACATTTATAATATTTAGATTCAACACTATTTCTTTACACAATCAAAAAATTAATTCATTCGAAACATCATGGAAGCTTCTTTGCAATAAAAGATATATGTTGTGGAAAACTTATTGTGTGCCCGATATATTTGTTTTTACCACCACGAGCATGCATTACTTCTAATATTGGATTTACTCATGCTCGTAGCGTTTCTTCAACCTGTGTCAAAGCTCATAGTACCTTAGGTTGTTCACCTAGATCCATGTTGTTAAAGTGAGAAAAGTAGTGATAGCCTCTCTCAATATTACATATTTTACAAATGGGCCTTTCATGCTATGTTACAACTTGTATACCATCATAACATTGATTGCACACTTGGGAGATTTTCATAATAAATAAATTATAAATCCTGGAAGAAATTTTTTAAGAACTTAAATCATCTCTCTACTAAATTAATATTGAGAACTTTCATTTTCTCTAACAAAGACTAATCTAGCCTCAGGATGATGTGAAACAACTTCTTCAATTGAAGCGCTGATTGACAGGTCCACTTGCTGAGGATAGGTATTGCAAGAAAGCAACCTACTCTCCAATTGCTTCCGTAAAACGATGGGAATCCACTCTTCTAAACTCGTTGCAGTTAAGTATGTTCATATTTCATATATTATAAATAATAATGTTAAATGTAGAGATTTAAAAAATGTCAAGTTACATTTTTGAGGTTAACAACAAATTAAACATAGAAAAAAGATGCATTTTCTTGGTTGTTGCATCATCCAGGTTAAAGTTGACTTACTGATATAGTCGCGTTGGTTTAAAATTTATTTCTCGGCCACTATTCACTTGAATGATGTTCTACCAAAACACATAAAATAAAATATGCATAAAAGAATAAAAATTATATGTTCAAATGTACAATCACTTTGAAAATAAACTCACATCAAGCACCTATGTTTTGCCACCAAGAAAAGTATGTAGACACTCTCTAGCACCAACAATATTGTCCACAGAGTTACATTGAAAAATTATAGTTCTGTCATTTGCAATAGACTGTCGCAAGATGTGAAAAATCCTAGAAAGCATATTACTATTGCAAAAAACATCAGATGCAGCTAGTTGGTCAATGTTATCATTATGCCTATCTTAGATTATTGCATCTCTTCCATCATTTCTAGAGCGTTCACGTTTTTCAAATTTTCAAAAACAAGATTAATGTGAGGAAATGTTTGCAAAAGTGGAAAAAATTAGAGATGCACAACATCCATGGAATACTTAAGGTTAAGGATATCATTGTTTTCACAATTTCTTGATGTTTGAAAGATTAGTGGTCGACACCGAACTTGAGGAACAGATAAAGGTTGTATTTGGCTTGAATCTATTTCTCATCCAATAGTTGTTGCCACATTGTTCTACAAAAAGAGATAATAAGAAACATACAAAAGAAATATTTTTCATCAAGATATAAAAATATTATAAAATGAAAAAGACTTGAAGTATCTTTGTTGCCGCAATAGAGAGAGTATCCATAGATTTCGATGGGCTAACCATATTAAATATATAGTTGTTGCAAGGATTTCCCCACCTCACATTAACAATAGAATGTTGGAAATTGTCAACCATACCAGCAATCGTATCACTATCAACAAATGAACCATGTGTCGTAATTGTTCATTGGAATCTTGTGCCCATATTCCAATATTGCTTTTCTTCCATTAGTTGCAGATGACTTATGGTTCTCGCTTCTATGAATGCTCTCTTTGTAAACACAATGTTCCCAAAGAAGATTATTGTTAGAAAAGTTTGGAAAGGTATAAATCTTTAGACACCTTCAACATCTAGGAAAAACAACTTTTGACAAAAATGTCCTACCCGTCATACCATTGAACTTTTCATACTTATGATTAAAAACTTCATCATCTTTACGATTTATTGAAGCTCTTTTCTTTTGTTTTTTATGCAACTCTTCTGCATGCTTTTATTGCATCCTTATTATGGTGATATGACTTCCTTTGATTTTGATTTTCTCACTCATGTGAACTAGTAGATCGAGGTCATTTAAGACAATGCTTTCTTCTTCATTCACTTAACATTTCTACAGGAAATTTAAATTGTATTGAAATTTTCATTTTCATTTCTAGAAGAGGTTAAAACCTAATCTCCCATCTTGAAGAACATAAATGCTTAATTTTCTCTAAATTTATGCATCCACTAAACTTCGCCACTAAATAAGTTTAAATACTAACAACAAACCTTTCAAATATCCATGATATACATATACAAACAATATTTCAAATATTACATTACAAAAAGAATCTTCAACTGCATTATCTCATATAAAAAATAACAGAAGATTGTAACCAATCCATAGAATGATAACGAAATTTGAAATGACTACCTTTTTTAGCACAAACTTGGAATTGATAGGACACATATCCTCAATACACAATCAATGATATAGTACAAAGAATTTGTATATGAAAATAAATAAAACAAAATACTTCAAAGCCTTTGAGTTCAAACAATGACATGAATATAAAATTTTGGTCTGTTACTAACAAAAGTTTTCTTTGGAATAAATTGGAAAGAATTTCCATTTTCACAAGTCACAATAAATAAAGAATTATGAAGTTCAATGTTGAATTTTCAAAACAACAAAAAAACACATCTAATATCCAACAAACATATGGAAAATTAACATACCTATGTTTTTTTTGTATAACATCAAAATTGGAATTACAATCACCCTTACAAAATGTTTGAAGAGATTAAAATAACATAATATCTCTAACAGTGTTCAACAACAAACATGTTCAAGCATCAAAGGATAACTTACAATATCCATAGGTAGTGGTGATATGTCAAAAATACAATCTGTATTTGGAATAAGAAAGAAAGCATTTCGGTTTTCAATCAAATCATTGAAATGTTCAATCAGTTGCACAAAAACTATTGATTTTTTTTAGGGTGGAGATACCATCAGCAATAATTGTTGTGCATAGTTTAGTTAGAAAATCATATACCTTTAATTTCACTTCTGTGCAATCCTTGAGCTGTACCAAAAGGGAGGTACCCTGAAAATTTACTATTAATATCCACAGAGATAATATCAAGCAGCCTCAATCTGGGCCCCCAATCATCTTCAACATATTCTAACCTTCATTCATTACAAGCTTTAATAGATTCAAAGTTTTCTATTTCTTCAAGTGAATAAACATAAGTAGAACCATTGTTTACAAGACAAAAAATATGGTTCTTGTATAATCCTAATGACATAGATCATATGTCAATGATAAAAAGTAATGGAAAACCCCAATGATTTCCTTTAAGATCCCACCAATAGATGTTTTAACCATATGTAGGGTAATCATCATAATCTTGGTATAAACATAGCCAAAACAATTTCCATTAATACAAGATAGTGTCCTTTGGGGGCTTTACATTGTCATAAGGAAGTTTTGACATCTTCCAAACCATGTATATGCTTATGAAAACAAGGAAATGTGGATCCATGTTTTTGTACACATGTTTCACCAAAACCCATTCATATTTTCATTAACTAAACTTCTCCAACAACGAGAAGAATTCCCACTCCCCAAGTGTAAGAACTCTAAGACACTAAAAGGAAAAAACCTTATAGTGCAGGTTTTTAGAGAATCCCTTCCAAAAATAGACCTAAATGTCATTTGTAGAGGAGGTCACTAGCAGAGGTGGGTGGGTGGATGTTTTATTGGATTGCTTTTGGATGGTGCATATACAATAAATAACCTCACTTGTGCTTTAATATCGATACAAGCACCTATGCTTCATATGACATGGTGCACCATAGAAAATATATTTTTATAAAATGAGAAAACATGATGCACTAAATAACACAATGCATCAATGATTAAATAATCGAAAGCACTGATGACCTTCATGTAGTAAAATGTCTTGGTGCTTACCACTAATTAGCACAACTATATTTTTAAAATTTTAGAAAAATGTGGTGCTAGTTTCCACCTATGCACTATTGTGGTAAAGGTACCAAAATGCCCCGGGCGCCTTGCAAAGAGCGCCACTAGGTGATTTTTAATTTTTAAAAAGAGATATGTTTTATATTGAAATAAAGCACCGATATAGTACATGTGTTAGAATTCCATGGGGCGTCTTAAGAAAACCACCACGATATATTTTCTAATTAAGAGAAAAACATGGTTCTCTTGCATGTATTTTTCACTAGTGCGGTTAGAGTAACGTGCCAAAGGAGGGTTAAATAAATAAAAACATCCTAGCCATAAATTTCATTTTTACTATCTACAGTGTCAGAGATATTTGAAACATCAATTCCACTCTTGTTTCATGTCAGTGTCCTAACATCAGTGCTTCCCTTTATCACTATCCTTCTATACTCACTCCCTACTTGACTTTCCAATTTTTTCAAAGTGTGCTAAAATGTTTTTCTCCGTTACATGTCCACAAAGTCTCTTCAATGACCAAATTTATAGGTAGTGTTTAAATTTATCTCTAATGTATAGGGTGATGATCATGATGCTTCTGGTAGTACCACCCCATTAGATCATAACTGTCAGGGTGTCGATGATCCTTCTAGTGCTACACCTCCTTGTCAACCGCCTAGTGATGATATGTCAAATCTAGAGGATATGCCTTATGTTTCTCCTTACAGATTAGACCAACCACCTCCTCCTCCACCTCAGAGTTTGGCAAACCACATTGATGTTGTAATTGACCATCCATAATTTTCTACTACATAACAACCACCACCTCCTCCACCTCAGCTGAGTTTGACAGACATTGAGGCAGTAGTTTATCATCCATTGTCTTCTACTGTAGATTGGGATGACACTATTATGTCTATTGTATAAGGTATTTGATTTCACTAATTTGACATGATGTAGTTATTTGAGATGTTTGTATATATATACATATATATATGGTACATTTTTCTTTTCTTGTTCAGGTACTTAATTTATATGTCTGTGTTGATGTGTATATTGTTAGTTCATGTTAGATATGCTCATTTAATGTTGTTCCAGATAGATGTGTATGTGATAGATGTTGTTTGACATGCGATTTATATTAAGTTGAGGATATGTGTCATGATTCTGTTAGATTACAATGTTTGTGTTTGTTAGATGTGATGATGATGATGATGACTACACATTAGAATATTAGACTTTTGTGCTAGCTAATGGTGTTTATATGTGCTATAAGTGACGATAATTAGATGATGGTAGTGAATTCAAATGTGTGTATTAGATGATGTTTATGTTTAATGGATGGTTATAATTGTCATGTTTATTTTTATGAAATATTATTTATTATAGGTTATCTATTGGTAAACATATATAAAACTTTTATATATGAAATTTCATGCAAAATGAATTACTTTAAAAAGAATGCAAAGATATTTTTATATCTCCCTTTCAATCTCCTCTTCGTCTCTACTTATGCTGCCAATCATAACTAAAAAACATAAATATGTAGTTAACATATATAAAATGAGCATAACGACAAGGATTTTATTCCAGATCCTTAAACAAGTGAAGATAAGGAATAAGAACGAACCTATACCAAATGTATTGAATCTTTCCTGCATATACATAAAAACAATGTGTGGATTTTGAATAACATTTTGATTTTTTCTTGCATGCTCATTTTTCAGAGACAGATTCTGTTTGAAGGTATAATAATGTGCAAGTCAAGCCACTGAGTCTTAGCTGCACTCAATGTAAGAAAAAAGTAGGGCAACCCAACCAGTTAATCATGTCAGTGAGTTTAAAATGACACTTTGTCCAATACACCCTAATACCCCTAAGAGAATAACCAAAATGTATTAATATCTTAGCCAATTTATTGTTAGGAAGATACAGAGTTGGTGATACAACTCTTGAATAGTTTCACATCCATTTTCATGAATATTCTTCTTCAAAAATGAACGAATTTGTACCTTTCCTATGATGGCACATAATCATATTCAACAGGAAATATCGAAACCAAGGATGGCTTCAACATCTTTCATCATATTATATAAGTATATGTAAAGCATACTTGTGCATTTCAACATTGAAAATACATGGATGCAACCACTCAATATCACTTGTGGAGAATAAAGTGGGGAATGACATGCCTAGCAACCCTTCGGTATTATATTCATCAATGGGGATGTACCAATTTCTAGCAAATCCAATGGTTCATAGAGGGTGGAATTTATATTTTCAATAAATCTTCTTATTTGATCGACTTGCATGCACTCATTAGAAAGCGATAAAGAAAGGATGATCGATGAGAGTGCAAAAAATTAGCCCTCTCCCTTTCAATCTCCTCTTCATCTCTACTTATTTCATCAATATCACTATTGACATATGGCAACCCGTTGGACACATCGATAGGTTTTTCTAGGAGAGTAGTAACTGAATCCATATTAGTTTCAACATTCCTATAATATTTATCCATGTTGATTTCATAAAGAACTGCATCCATCACAAGTTGTCTCCTCACATAACATTTATAATATTTAGATTCAACACTATTTCTTTACACAATCAAAAAATTAAGTTGTTCAACACATCATGGAAGCTGCTTTGCAATAAAAGATATATGTTGTGGAAATGTTATTGTGTGCCCGATATATTTTTTTTTACTACCATGAGCATGCATCACTTATAATATTGGATTTACTCATGCTCATAGTGTATCTTCAAATTGTGTCAAAACTCTTAGTACCTTAGGTTGTTCACCTAGATCCATGTTGTTAAAGTGTGAAAAATAGCGAGAGCCTCTCTCACTCTTACCTATTTTACAAATGGGCCCTTCATGCTATGTTACAACTTGTATACCATCATAACATTGATTGCACACTTGATAGATTTGCATAATAAATAAATTATAAATCCTAGACCAAGCTTTTTTAAGAACTCCAATCATCTCTCTCCTAAATTAATATTGAGAACTTTCATTTTCTCTACCAAACACCAATCTAGCCTTAGGATGATTTGAAACAACTTTTCCAATTGGAGCGTTCATTGCCAGGTCCACCTGCTAAGGGTATGTATTGCAAGAAAGCAACCTACGCTCCAATTGTTTCCATAAAACAATGGGAATCCATTGTTGTAAAGTCGTTGCAGTTAAGTCTGTTCGTATTGCATAAATTATAAATAATAATGTTAAAAGTAGAGATTTTAAAAATGTCAAGTTACATTTTTGAAGTTAACAACAAATTAAACATAGAAAAAAGATACATTTTCTTAGTTGTTGCATCATTCAGGTTAAAGTCGACTTACTGATATAGTTGCATTGGTTTAAAATATATTTCTCAGGCACTATTGACTTGAATGATGTTCTACCAAAACACATAAAATAAAATATGCATAAAAGAATAATAATTATATGTTCAAATGTACGATCACTTTGAAAATAAATTCACATCAAGCACCTGTGTGTTTCCAGCAAGAAAAGTATGCAGACACTCTCTAGCACCAACAATATTGTCCACAGAGTTACATTGAAAAATTATAGTTCTGCCATTTGCAATAGACTGTCGCAAGATGTCAACAATCCTAAAAAGCATATTACTATTGCAAAAAACATCAGATGCAGCTAGCTGTTCAATGCTATCATTATGCCTATCTTAGATTATTGCATCTCTTCCATCATTTCTAGAGAATTCACATTTTTCACCTTCAAAAGTCTCTGTATGAGAATACAATTTTCCCAAACAGGACTAATGTGAGGAAATGTTTGCAAAAGTGGAAAAAATTAGAGATGCACAAAATCCATGGAATAGTTCAGGTTAAGGATATCATTGTTTTCACAATTTCTTAATGTTTGAAAGATTAGTGGTCGACACTGAACTTGAGGAATAGATAAAGGTTGTATTTGGTTCGAATGTATTTCTCATCGAATAGTCGTTGCCACATTGTTCTACAAAAAGAGATAATAAAAAACATACAAAATAAATATTTTTCATCCAGATATAAAAATATTATAAAATTAAAAATACTTGAAGTATCTTTATTGTTGCAACAGAGAGAGTATCCATAGATTTTAGACAGCTAAATGTATTTAATATATAGTTGTTGCAAGGATTTCCCCACCTCACATTAACAATAAAATGTTGGAAATTGTCAAACATGCCAGCAATCGTATCACTATCCACAAATGAACCATGTGTCGTAATCGCTCGTTGGGATCATTGTGCCCATATTCCAATATTGCATTTCTTCCATTAGTTGTAGATGACTCATGGTTCTCGCTTGTATGAATGCTCCCTTTGTAAGCACAATTTTCCCAAAGAATATTATTGTTAGAAAAGTTTGGAAAGGTAGAAATTTGTAGGCAACTTCAATATCTAGGAAAAAGAACCTTTGACGAAAATGTCCTTCCATTCATACTACTGATGTTTCCATACTTATGATTAAAAAACTTCATCATCTTTATGATTTATTGAAGCTCTTTCATTTTCTTTTTTATGCAGCTCTTCTCAATGCTTTTATTGCATCCTTATTATGGTGATATGACTTCCTATGATATTGATTTTCTCACTCATGTGAACTAGGAGATCGAGACCATTTCAGACAATGCTTCCTTCTTCATTCACTTAACATTTCTACTGGAAATTTAAATTGTATTGAAATTTTCATTTTCTTTTCCTGAAGAGGTTAAAACCTAATCTCCCATCTTGAAAAACATAAATTCTTAATTTTCTCTAAATTTATGGATCCACTAAACTTCGAGAGTGAATAAGTTTAAATACTAACAGCCAACCTTTCAAATATCCATGATATACATATACAAACAATATTTCAAATATTGCATCACGAAAAAATCTTCAACTGCATTATCTCATATAAAAAATAACACCAGATTGTAAGCAATCCATAGAATCATAACAAAATTTTAAATGGCTACCTTTTTTTTAGCATAGACTTGAAATTGACAAGGCACTTATCCTCAATACAAAATCAATGAGATAGTACGAAGAAATTGTATATGAAAATAAATAAACAAAATACTTTGAAGCCTTTGACTTCAAACAATGACATCAATATAAAATTTTGGTTTGTTACTAACAAAAGTTTTCTTTGGAATAAATAGGAAAGAATTTCCATTTTCACATATCAAAATAGAGAAATAATTATGAAGTTCAATGTTGAATTTTCAAAACAGCAAAAGAACACAACTAATATCCAACAAACATATGGAAAATTAGTATACCTATGTTTTTTTGTATAACATCAAAATTGGAATTACAATCACCCTTACAAAATGTTTGAAGAGATTAAAATAACATAATATCTTTAACAATGTCCAACAACAAACATGTTCAAGCATCAAAGGATAAATTACAATATACATAGATAATGGTGGTATGTCAACCATACAATCTGTATTTGGAATACAAAAGAAAACATTTCAATTTTCAATCAAATCATTGAAATGTTCAATCGGTTGCACAAAAACTATTGATTTTTTTAGGGTGGAGATACCATCAGCAATAACTGTTGTGCATAGTCAAGTTAGAATATCATATAACTTTAATTTCACTTTTGTGCAATCCAGCAAAAAATATATTTCCTTGAGTTGTACCAAAAGGGAGGTACCCTGTAAATTTACTATTAATATCCATAGAGATAATATCGAGCAGCCTCAATATAGGCCCCCAATCATCTTCAAAATATTCTAACCTTCGTTCATTACAAGCTTTAATAGATTCAATGTTTTCTATTTCTTCAAGCGAATAAACATAGGTAGAACCATTGTTTACAAGACAAAAAATATGGTTCCTGTCTAATCCTAATGACATAGATCATATGTCAATGATACGAAGTAATGAAAAACCCCAATGATTTCCTTTAAGATCCCACCAGTAGATGTTTTAACCATATGTAGGGTAATCATCATAATCTTGTTATAAACATAGCCAAAACAATTTCCATTAATACAAGGTAGCGTCCTCTGTGGGCTTGACATTGTCATAATGAAGTTTCAACCTCTTCCAAACCATGTATATGCCTACGCAAACAAGGAAATACGGATCCATGTTTTTTTACACATGTTTCACCTAAACCCATTCATATTTTCATGGAATAAACTTCTCCAAAAAGGAGAAGAATTCCCACTCCCCAAGTGTAAGAACACTAAGACACTAAAAGGAGAAAACCTTCTAGTGCAGGTTTTTAGAGAATCCCCTCTAAAAATGGACCAAAAAGTCATTTGTAGAGGAGGTCACTAGCAGAGGTGGGTGGCCGGATGTTTTATTGGATTGCTTTTGGATGGTGCATATAAAATAAATAACATCACTTGTGCTTTAATTTCCATACAAGCACCTATGTTTCATATGACATGGTGCACTGTGGAAAATATATTTTTATAAAATGAAAAAACATGATGCACTAAATAACACAATGCATCAATGCTTGAATAATCAAAAGCACTAATGCCCTTCATGTAGTAAAATGTCTTGGTGCTTACCACTAAGTAGCACAACAATTGTTTTAAAATTTTAGGAAAATGCTGTGCTAGTTTCCATCTATGCACTATTGTGGTAAAGGTACCAAAATGCCTTTGGTGCCTTGGAAAGGGCACCACCAAGTGGTTTTTAATTTCTAAAAAGAGAGACGTTTTATAGTGAAAGAAAGCACCGGTATAGTACATGTGTTATAATTCCATGGGGCACCTTAAGAAAACCACCATGATATATTTTCTAATTAAGAGAAAAACATGGTCCTCTTGCATGTATTTTTCGCTAGTGCAGTTAGAGTAACGCACCGAAGGAGGGTGAAATAAATAAAAACACCCTAACCGTAAATTTCATTTTACTATCTATAGTGTTGGAGATATTTGAAACATCAATTCCACTCGTGTTTCATGTCAGCGTCCTAACATTAGTGCTTCCCCTTCTCACCATCCTTCTATAGTCACTAACTACTTTACTTTCCAATTTTTTCAAACCATGCTAAATTGTTTTCTCCATTACATGTCCACAAAGTCTCCTGGATGACCAAATGTATAGGTAATGTTTATGTTTATCTCTAATTTAATATTTTGGAGGATTAGAATTGCAAATTAGGTTAATTTTTCCATTTTTTTCATAATAAAATCCCCCCCGGGCACTGCACTGGATATATTCGGCTCTCACCAATAGCAATGCACCATATAAATTTACAAGGTAAAACACATTTTGGTGTGTCAACATAAAACACCATAATTTTTGGGGTGCATTTCATAAATGGAAATGGATCAAGAAATCAATAAATTGTTTGTCAGTGCGTTACTCCTGTTGTGTTTATATTTAGCACATGCACCACAAAAATCATATTTAAAAATATACTTATGTTTTGGTGCATTTGATAAGTTGAACGTTTTGTACTGTTATGAAAATATTATATGTGTGCGATGGTGCTTAAGTATGACCCATCTATATGAAAATTTAAATTTATTAGCCAATAATGGTGTTCCATACTTATTTGTGCACTGAGATCGGTGTGGTTATTTCTCGCAGTGTAATGGAGTCGATGCATGACAGCATTTCAATCACACCAATGATTTTTATTTATTTTTTAATTGAAAGATATGTTTCCATGTTTATAAATACATGTTTCATTTAATAATGAATAAATAAATTTCAGGTATGGCACAAATGTATTTATGTGTCAATCATGCAACGGAGATGTCATAAGATGGAGCAAGAGCATTAGGTGGACCCATCAAATATGGTCTGAACATAGGAGACCATAGAGAGGGATACGGATCAACAGTATCACCCTATTATTATAGTGACCCAGGTTCTCTTAGGGAATGTAGGCCTCATCAAGTACTATGAGGAGGCTACATCACTGAAGGCACACTCAGTCTTATTGGTGCTTCTGATCTATAGATGGAGTGTCGACAGCTGGATTTCCATGTCTGTCTTGGGGCGAGCTACAGGCCTATGGAGGAGGACATTTAATTTATTATTGACCTATCTAGGAGAGGGGAGGACTTTCCACAACTCCCCCATGTCACCCATGCTATTACAACTGAATGTCAACTTGCCTACACTCAGAGATATCTCGGGCCTCATGTTGTCCATCTAGCATATTTTTAGGTCCATGGTGGACAGCTGCGGATCTATTCTTTTGCTGCACAGGAGGTTAGGTGCCTCTTATTATTAGCCACCACCATTACACACTCTAGTAGTTATGTGTAGGGAATTAGATGCTCATCTCTTTTGCATTATGTTTATTCTTTGATTCAAGTGCGACATTGTATCATACAGTCTACCATTTTTTTGAAGCAATTTTGGATTTATTTATATATATGGTCACCTTCCCTTTCACTTACGACAATTTTTGTTTATTTTCTAAAAGGTTTCCAGAGACGAGACCTAAATTTTATTGTCTCCCTCTTAGTTCGATGACAGAGGTTCAGATGTGCATGTGGGGGTAGATGATTCCCAAGAGCTGCATGTCATAATATCCATCTAGGTTTTTTTCTGAGGTACTAGTACTATTCGGAAATGAGGATGACCATGTGTTGTTTTAATTGGCTTTTATCTACATGGATATTGATTCGAGAGAGTGTCCCAACATCATCTTCATAGTGGATGAGACTTCATATGATGGAGGTATTATTAGTGTTATCCTTAAATTATTATAGTTTCATTTTATTTTTTTAATGGATTAGAATAGCATTTATTCTAGCACGTTATTTAACTTGTTTTATTAAATTTTTTAACGAAATTCTCTTATTATTTTTTTGTAATATATATTTTGTAGACATTTCCAAATTCGATGGGGACATGCCTCCTCCCCTAGCAGATAGAGATGATGAGGAGATGGGAGGGGCCCAAAAGGGTTAGGAACATTCTCAGTGGGGAATTTGCGTCTGAGGTTGTAGGGTTTGTTTGTGATTTTAGATGGACTACTATGATAGATTGGCTAGAGTTTTGGTTGATGAACACGAAATTTAATCATTTGTATTTTGGTTGATGAACACAAAATTTAATTATTTACATTAAATTATTTGTATTTTTAATATTTTCGAAAATATTACATATCATATCCATACTAAACATTGAAAATTTTGGAAATATTCGTCATACATTGAATTAGAAAGTAACTATTAATGAAATAACAATTCTCTCAATATTTCCCAATAAAGTGAAAATATAAGAAAAATTTCAATTTAAATTACTTTATTTTGCTCTATATAAAGTATCTATGAAAAATTATAATTAAAAAAAATCATACAAATAAACTAAATTTTAACCTTGGGCGGTGAAGACGGAAACAGAGCGATAATGGAAACGGAACCCAGCTAGGGTTTCGCAGACCTGCGGCGACAGGCTGACCTGCTATGTGACGCTCAGACCTGACAGCGGCAGAGCAATCGAACGGACGTGGTTTGGAAGCGAATAATCCAATGGATCCCCCGCGGGGGGAGGGAACAGTGGTCCCTCCCGGCGAAGAAAACCAACAAGGACCTGAGGGTAACCCCAATGACGTCTCAGCAGATAATAAATCTGTAGAGAATCCGCAAACCACGAAGGACAATACAGGCCCTCACAAATCTCCAAAGGTTAGTTCTTCAACCTGCAAACCTGTTGCTACTCACAGGCCAGAGGTAGAACTACCTAATCACCGAATAAACGCAAGAATACAATTTATGAGAGATCATGCCCTCATAGGTAAATTTATGGGATTCTAGCCTACAGAAAAGGCACTAAGAAACTGTATCAACAACAAATGGAGACCAAAAGGAGAAATAACGCTTCTTATAGGGTCGAAAGGTTTCTTCACAGCCATCTTTAACTGTCTGGAAGACAAAAATAGAGTATTTGAAGGAGGGCCTTACTTCTACAACTCGGCAGGGCTATTTCTCAGAGAGTGGAAGGCAAGGTTCAACCCAGATCAGGAAGATCTAAGCTATGCACCAGTATGGATTAGATTATACTCGTTACCCCATGGGAATACTGGGAGGAGGACTCTTTAAAAGCCCTTGGATCGGCGCTGGGAGACTTTGTTAAGGTCGCTGAAGAAACAAAGGCTGTAAGATACACGACCTACGCCTCTTACGCCAAGATATGTGTCTACATGGATCTGAAGCAGCCTCTGCCAGATACTGTACGTCTTTTTCATGAAGACCATGATTGGATCTAGGTCATAGATTATGAGCATGTTCCTTTCCACTGCTGGAAATGTCATACTCTGGGACACCTCTTCAGAGATTGTCCCTTAAATAACAAGCCAGAATCTCAAAGCAAGCAAGAGCCACAACCTCAAGATGGGTTCACTAAGGTCACAAATAGAAGACATGGGAACAAAAAATCCAATGCAACACCAAAAGAAACGCCAGCGCCAGAAGAGAAATCCCAGCCCTCTACAAGTAACAGCTTCGGGATTCTTCCACAAGCGAAACCACAATAAGAGCCCAGAACGGATACCACAACACAAAATTTTGCCAAGTCCGAAGAACAAAAGAAGAATACAGCAGGCGAAAAAAACAAGCCAACCATAAAAACTTGGGATACGCCGGCCATGGACATCGATAATCTATCATACAGCAAGGACAAGGGAAAGGAAGCAGAAGGAAGCACTCAGGAACCACAGTTCATTGAAGACGACAGCGAACCAATTGATATTAGGGAGCTTGATATTCTAGGTCTGGAACAAGCCTACAAATCAGCTAACTTTGACAAAATCCCTGAAACACAAGTAGATAACCTAGTCGAAATTTTGAATAAAGCTCAAAAAAAATTCTCTTGGGGTCCAGACAGGCAGTCAATGGGATGGTAAATTTGTATACAAAGATAGCAAAAAGAGAGGTAGGAAGACAGCTCTAGAACGAACAATTAAGATTGGCGAGGTATTGGTGGAGTCTGGCAGATATGCCAAACTCACCAAATACTATAATACCAACCCCAAAACTTCTAAATGAAGTTGATATCTTGGAACATAAGGGGGCTTAACTGCCCAAGGAAGGGGAAACTTCTCAAGAACTTGATAATGGAAGACAAGCCAACCATTCTATTTCTACAGGAAACCAAATGCAACTCGACAATCTTGGAAAAAATTGCAGCCAAAGCTTGGCCAGGAGGGAAAGTCACAGCTGTAGATGTACAAGGGGCTTCTGGAGGCCTGGCAATCCTCTGGGATGTGGGGAAAATACAAGTAGACAACATCCATGCAAACAAAAATTCCATTCAGGCAGTTTTTCATATTTTGGGCACAAACATTTATGGTCACATCACCAATGTTTACTTCCCACAAGAACCTTTGAAAAAAGCTGCAATTTTAGACACCATATCACAGCTCAACACTGATAGAGCACACCCGCTGTGGGTGACGGGAGGAGACTTTAATATGACCGCCTCAATAGAAGAACGACAAGGAGGGAGATGCAGAACCAATAGAGATGGCTCTCTATTCAAAGATTTTGTTCAACACAATTGGCTAATTGATGTGCCCACAACTAATGGCATTTACACCTGGACAAATAAACGGGCAACTCCACTACAAATCGCCTCATGCCTGGATAGATTTTTAATATCAGACAACGCCATCCATATTGGCGGAGAATTCACAGCTCATATAATTCTCTTTTTCGAATCAGATCATTGGCCAATTGAACTGCACTGGAATCGGCCAGGAAATAACATCAAACGGCCATTCCGCTTTGAAGCCTTCTGGCTTTCCCATCCCGAATTCAAGGAATTCATCCATACAACTTGGCGAAATTGCAATCCAACTGAACAAACCAAAATGGCAAGATTCCAAAAAAAGCTGAAGATGCTCAAGACAGAAATAAAGCGCTGGAACACAGCTACGTTTTACAATATATTAAAGGAAAAGGAATAGCTCATTCAAGACATCAAAAATACGCAGCAAAGAATAATCCCGGAAGGGCGATCATAAGAGCTTACAAAAAAGGAACAAGAAATGGAAGGAAAACTCCTAGAACGGGATCGACAGGAGGAGATTCTATGGCGGCAAAAATCCTGAATACGATGGCTGAAGGAGGGCGAGAAAAACACCAAGTTCTTCCATAAATCTACAGTGCAAAGGAGAATGTGAAATCAAATATCATAGGTTACCAATGCTCAGGGAGAGAAAGTGGAGACACAGGAAGGGATAGAACAGGCATTTGTTCACTATTTCAAGGAAATGAGCAAGGAGCCAAACATCAATAGAGCGGAGGCAATAGAAAGCATCACAAGACAAATACCGCGTCTCATAACAGAGGAGAAAAATACTCTGCTTCTCAAGCCGATCAGCCTTTAGGAAGTGGAAAACGCAGTAAAATCCCTAAAAGCAGGTAAAGCTCCTGGCCCTGATGGCTTCATGTCAAATTTCTTTCAGCACTTTTGGGAGTTAATAAAATGGGAAGTGTGGCAAGTAGTAGAAGAATCTCGCAACATGCGATGGATGTATCTGGGCTTGAATGCTACATTCATCTCCCTAATACCTAAATCAGAGGAGTCCAACACGCCTGATAAGTACAGACCCATCGCCTTATGCAATATCATCTACAAGATTGTCTCCAAGGTAGCGGCGCTGAGGTTAAAACGTGCTTCCATTCATCATCTCGCCAGAACAATTCGGCTACGTAGAGGGACGTCAAATAACGGATGGGATAATCCTCACTCATGAGATCATTCACTCCCTCAAACATTCAAAAAAACCAGGTATGCTCCTTAAAATTGACCTATCCAAAGCTTTCGATAGCAGAAGATGGGAATACATGCAAAAGATTTTAAATGCTTTTGGTTTTGACAATGCATGGATAAGATGGATTAGTAGCCTTATCTCTTCCACCTTCTTTTCAATTCTCATTAACGGGATTCCTACATCTACCTTCTGCTCATCTAGGGGAATCAGACAAGGGGATCCCCTGTCGCCCTTTCTATTTATAATCATGGCGGAAGGCCTAGGTCGATGCATTAAAAATGCCATCCTCTCACATGATCTCAAAGGCATTACCCTACACCAAGCCCCCACTATCTCCCATCAGCAATTTGTAGATGACAACATGATTTTTGGGAACTCCTAGGTTCAAGAAGCTCGAACCTTAAATTCCTTGCTTAACCTCTTCTCCAAAGCCTCTAGAGCTCTTATTAACAAAGTGAAATCCCAGATCTTTTTCTTCAAAACCCATCCGACCATACAGAGAGCAATAGCCTGCATTCTTGGCTTCTCCATTGCCTCCCTCCCGTCTAAATACCTAGGGGCCCCTCTCTTTGTGTCTGCTCAGAAGCACTCCTCATGGACTTCTCTTCTGGAAAAATTGGAGGCCAAACTATTTCTCTGGACTCACCGTTCCTTAAACATGGCTAGTCGGCTGGTGCTCATCAAGGCGGTTCTCCAATCTATTCCGCTTTACCTATTTTCAATTCTGGCGGCACCAAAATGGGTATTAAAAGCCATCAAAAAATTACTGCGAAATTTCCTCTAGGGAAGCACTGGACCTAATAGGAAATAGGCTTTGGTAAAATGGGAGAAAGCTTGTCTCCCAAAAATTGGAGGAGGAATTGGCCTCCGGGATCCAGAACACAGCAACTTGATCATGGGAGCAAAAATATGGTGGAAATGGCTATCATACCCCAGCACACAATGGGCTAAACTATGGACAGCTAAATATGCAAACAACCTACCACTGGAGGAGCGCATAAGAATGTCAGAAATAAGTAAGGGATCGGCTATATGGAACTCTGCAATTCTAAACAGGGATCTCATTCAAAAACACAGCTTCTGGGAAGTGAAGGACGGATGCACAGCTCGTTTTAGGACAGACTCATGGCAGCAATTCCCAAGCATAACAAATATAATCCAAGACATTCCTAATCAGGATATCAACCAACAGGAGAAGATCAGTCAATTCTGGGAAGCAAGCAATATTTCAGACCACCGAAATTGGAAGAGCGCGAGCGCTATTTTACCTCACAGTCTGGAAGCCACTCAAAAAGCACTAGCAGAGGAATTAAAAAAAAGGATAATCATCAAGGAGACAGGTCACGACAAGCTAAGATGGGGCCATGAACAAAAAAGAACATTTACCACTAAGGAAGCCTACCAAATCATCTTAAAAGGGAAATTTACCAAAGATAAGCTATGGGAGCGAATATGGAGCACCCCCATATGGCCGAAGATATCCACCTTTCTCTGGTTGTTGTCCCACAATAGGATTCTTACCTGGGATAACATCAGAAAAAGGAAATTTACTGGACCTTCAATTTGCCTCAACTGTAAAATGGCGGAAGAATCGGTGGTTCATCTTATGCATTTATGCCCATTCGGCAGAAGAATATGGGAGAAAGTCTCATTTTGATGTCAGAAGGAAGGCAGAGTACTAGGTGATATCAATAATACCTTACGCAACTGGCCACAACAGCCTTACCAATGTAGCATCGTCAAAATTCTCTAGCAAATAATTCCAGGCACAGTAATGTGGAACATTTGGAAAGAAAGGAACAGGAGAATATTAAAAATGAGGCAATGGAATTGGAGCAAGTTTGGACAATCATACACAAGAATATTCAGGAAACTCTTTGCACTAGAGGCTAGTCCCAGGAGGATCTCCCTTCCAGTAGTAGAGAACAGGCCATTTGGAATAACTGGCAAATCCAAATCCCACATCCTAACTCTCTTCAAGGCACTTCTGTCAGGATGCAAGCAACGCCTACAAACTGGAAACCTCCACCAACTAACACATACATGCTCAATTTTGATGGAGCGTCCAAAGGAAACCCAGGCACTACAGGATATGGAGGAGTGATTAGAAATTCTCAGGGAATCCCGCTCAGAACCTTCTTTGGATCTATCGGATGGAATACAAATAACGCAGCAGAATTGGAAGGCCTTTGGAGAGGACTCAAAATTGTCTAAAACCAGAGATACATTCCCATTATAGTTGAAGGAGACTCTCAACTTATAATAAACATGGCCACAAAGATCCAGCAAGGTTCAGAAGCTCAGAAGGTAAGCAGAAGCTGGAGAATGGCAACCAGGCTTGAGTCTCTCCAGCAATGGCTACATAATAACAAAGCCATATCCTTTAAGCACATCAGGCGAGAAGGAAATAAGGTAGCAGATTTTCTGGCTAACCTAGGGGCAGAGCGAGGTAAGGAGCACCACGAAGGCCACTTACAGGAGCTTGTCTCGGAGACAGAATGGACAACTTTCCAGGAGATCATCAAAAATGATATGCAAATAGAAGAAGAGGCATACCCGGATGCGGGTGACAGCTTGACACATAGAGGCCATGTGGCGGCCACGCGAAGAGTACAGCGAGCTGGCTGCAGGGACTTGTGAAATGAAGGCGTTTAATGCAAAATTGAATGGTCGTCAATGCCATCTACGCCGGTTGCAGCCCCAAGGGATCAGCAAAGGGTATAGCAGGATGGGAACCAGAATGTTCGAGGCGGATTATTGGTTTGCACAGTTGTGGAATTGCTACCCGACAGCGCCAAGGAATGTTGGTCTGGTGAGAAAGGAGGGAAGAGCTGGAGAACGTAATCCTGGGTGCAAAACCAGGCACTGTGCAGGGGCGATAACTCATTCTCGGCCTCGTGGGAAATCAGTCAACGGGGTTCAACAGCAGTATAGAAACCTTCTCTCAGCAGCGATATTCCACAAACTCTCCATATCTGAGGTGAATAGGGAAGAAGCAATAGTTAATAGCAAGCAGTCGGAGGCAGCGAAGCACCATAAGCCTAACATGGCTCCCCGTCAACGTGCCACTCCCCACCGCGGGCGGAATTCTGGATAGAGGGGTCATTCTGGAGGCAGGGGAATTCACAGCCCACGGCGTGTCTCCCCGCTTGCGTGCGCCTCACCAAGCTCTCTCGGGTCTGAGGATTCTGGGAATGCCATTAGCAATTCGGTGCAATCGGCAAAGTTTAAATACAAGCGCCGAACCAACCGACCCATCATCTCGGCGTTGATTACAGTTATCTTCGCTGAAGAAGATGAAGAGGACGATAGTGGGAATGAGGATTCAGAGGACATGGAGCCCAGCTCGGACAATTCCTCTCAAAGGGGGGGAAGGAAGACAGTTCATACATCCCCTCCTCTCAGAGTAGGTTGGAAAAGGATAGCACCTGTGTTCATTCGGAAGAGCAGAAAGAGGTTCTACAAGAAATTGGCAGCATAATGGCTTAGGATTCTACAAACACGGCTCAGCAATTGTCAGAGGAACCCAAGGCAATGGAAGTGCCCAGTAAGGGTAAGGAGTCGGAAGTCTTCTTTGGCAATGTCCTGTACCTGAAGCTCCCGCCAGGAATTCATCGCCCCGAAGACATCCCGGATGGCATGGAGGTGACTTGGGAGCCTGATCCGGAACGAGAAGCAGCGGAATGGGAGGCGGCGAAACGGGATGAGGTGGACCACGCGGAATGTTCCAAAAAACCCAAATGACACTCACGGCTAGGTGGGTAAGGTCTGAGACTCCGGGTCTGGGGACTATGCCTATGTTTTTTTGCTCTTTTTCGCAACAAGTGTTCTGTTCGGGATCGGCTACCTGGGTTTGGCAATCATGGCGACTTGCTCTCCAGCTAGTGCACCTATGCTTGGCACCCATGCTAGGCTCATTTTGAAAATTCTCTATTTTTTGAAAAAATTCCTAGCCTGTAATGTATCTATCTTTCGCTTGGAAATGCTTTTTTTGGCTGACAGCTTACATGTAAAAATCTTTTACTATTCTGATACGCTTAATGCTGTTATCATGTTTACAAACTTTGATAGAGAGTTGTTTAATCACTCTCAGAGGTTAAAACCTCTTGTATATATCTTTTCAATTTTCTTAATATAATTAGTTTAGCCTTTGCCCAGACAAAAAAAAAAAGTATCTATGAAATTATGTTATTTAATATGGACATTGAAATATTTTAGTTATGGCTAACAATAAAACATTTTTTGTTATAAATACATTTTTGTTTTAAATATTACATGTAAATGTAGTGTATAATGAATTACACATAATGTAATAGCAATAACATTATTTCTTATTATGTGAAAAAAATTACATTTCTTCCTTGTAGTAAAAGATAAATTATATTTTTTTACTCATTACATTTCTTCTTCATAATAAAAGATAAATTAATATATATATATATATATTCTAGTTAGTTTATATCTCTATATAAATTTTTGTAAGAATAAAGTGTAAATGAGTATTGTAATTATGGTCTGACATTGATTTATTTTTATACCATTTTTAATTGGTTAATTTAATTATTATTTTACTATTTTTAAATGTAATGTTATGTGACAAAATATTCTCCCATACTGAAGTGTAGAATGCCTCTTAGCACAATTAATTTAAATCTAATATAACTTTAAAAAATCTATTTTCAAAAAATTTAATTTATTGCTAAAGTTATGAGATTTTTAAACAATTTAAATTTAAGATTTATAGTAACTCTTACCAATTTAAATTAGAAATTTCTCTCTTTAAAGATGAGGATCAAGACATTTAAAATAAGGCTTGTGAAGTGACTTGTAGTTGATGATTTTCTCTATTGGAAGTTCTCCATTATAGAGGCAAGTGAATTTTTTTCTTGTAATAAAGATATAACATTTTGGTACTATTTTGGTTGTTTTCTTGCGATTCTATTGGTTTAATTTTAACACATATTAATACTGAATATTAGCTAAATAATACAAAAATGGTACAATATTAGATTTAAAATTTGGACAAATAATATATTTGGTTATTTATTAATGAACAACTTAAAAGATATTACTTTTTCCACATACTTACAATCAGATAGCCACTAAAATCATGTTTTCACATTTCTCCTCGCTAATATTACATCATGTTTACAACCGTAAAGACATGTCTACTTTAAATAGTTTAGTTATAAATACATAAAAAGAGATATTTGTTTTACATAATCTAAATAGGAAACAAAGATCCATCACTAAGTCTATTTGAAAGACAAACACATGGCTCTTAATCACCATCACAAATCTGGTGCACTTGATATGTTATGCACGGACCAAAGTGATCATATTTACCAAAGGCAACGCAAAAATAATACTTGAAATTATAGTGATAGCTTCATGCATTCGATAACATGAATCTTTTATACCAGTACGAAAAGGTTATATGTGTGCACCAATTTGTATGTGTGAGAGACCACTATGAAAATTCAAATTTGGGAAGCAATAGCGGTGTGTCATACATATGTGTGCACCAATTCTAGTGTAGTTGTGTTTTACAACAAACAGGAGACAGTACACCAATATGTTTTTGGTGCACTGATGATTTTTTTTTATGGTGAAATTTATGTTTTCATATTAATAAATACATTTTTCATTTAATAAAAAAAATTGTATTTTTACATATGAGGCTAATGTATTTTACATGTCAATCATGTAGAAAAGACGTCAACAAGGGAAGTAGTAGAAGGAGCAAGGGAAAATGACGGACCCATACAATATGGACTGAAAATGAGAGGACAGAGAAATGGAGAACATCTAATTTTTTTCCTCAAATACACAATCCAAGTGTCTTGCCTAGATCTCAGAGGTCGCTACTACAAACTGTCATGGCGCCATGGATTGCATAAATGGAGCTCTGAAAAGTTTGTGCTTTCTTAAGCACTATCAGTTCAAATGGTAAAATGAGACTCAAATTAGAATGTAGTAGTTTAGAGAAAAGATATAATATTAGGGTTTCATGAGTCTTATTAGCCAACACCAAACACCGCAAAAACTTGGAGATGTGCCTTTCACTCCATTTTCATATTGTACAGTTGATGTGCTTCAAACTGGCGATGTGATGTATATGGCTTAGGCTCATGACTTTCAATGACATGATGCATGTGGCTTGGGCTCAATACCCTTAACAAACATTCTGGGTAGGATATATTTTAATAATATATCACATGAAACACCTCATCATGTAGCCTTATCACTTATTATTGTCAAACATATAAATACATAAAAAATGATATTTATTTTACATAATGTAAATAGGAACAAAAATGCATCACAAAGTCTATTTGGAAGCCAAACAAATTCCTCTGAATCACCTTCACATTATTTATCATCTAATTCTTAGCCATAAAATATTTATTAATTCAACTTTTGTTTATAATTACCATTGAAAAGACAGGTCAAAATTATTCCATTATCCATGAATAAAAAGTTAAAACCTCTCATGCATCCATGTAAGCCAATTTGTTTCTCTTGTGATCCATAAAAGATGTAATCAACAATCTATACATGCATAACACCTCCTTTTAGTTTACATAATGTTGCAAGAACTGTAATTTAAATATAGTAAAGATGAATTTACCTCTCACGTGAAAAAATTTAATCTTACATATTAATGCACAATTTTTTCACTATTAAAGTCCTAATAGAGTTATCACTACATGATGATTTATATTTATTTTGGGCTAAACAAGAAGAAAAAGTATGTGAGTAAACCAATAAGTATCTAAACCGGGACAAAATCTTGAATGTTATTTCCAAATTCACTATTTTTCTCCCATTTTCCTATTTGAGAATGGTTATGACCTTCATTCCTTATTATCATAGATATTGTACACAATTGAAAATACTTAGTTCTAAGTATTGTAAAAAAATATCCACTGCAAGAAGAAAGGTAAAACTGTTTGGAATCTTACCAATTATACGATAAAATGCCAACAAGATGAATAAAAAAACAACATACTCAGCAAAATAAAGAAAACAAAAACGTAAAACAATAGTATAAAAAATGAAATAACACAAGTATATATCACTATCCATTCCCTTCACCATGAATTCCTTCCTCGTTTGGAATGATAACACTATTGTTCTCAAAAATATATATTAATCTAGGTTTGTGTTTTAATACGAAATAGCAATCCTTATCTAACGCATCTTAGTAAAAAATTACATGGTCGTAGTGTTTTGGAAAAACATAAGGATCACTAGATTCATTCCACATATTTCTAGTGTTGATAAATGTCAACCCACTAGCATGATCATCCTTTACATTATTATGATCAAAGGGGTCCCACCAAGTGCACCTAAAAATAACACATTAGCACGAAGAGAAGTCCACTTGAATGATATTTTGTATCTTCCAAACGCAATCTAATGTCCCCTACATTAGGTTTTGATCATGGTGGCTTGCATGATTAGATTGGTCAAACGTGACTTACACTCCATAGTCTTGTGTCATGCATTCATCACTCGCATCCTCTGTGTGAAAATTATGTCCATATGCCTACAAAAATGTGAATAGATGCAGGTCCTATAAAAAAGTGAAAAATTTACATTGTCATGTCTCTAATAAAATGAACATAATTAAGAATATAAATATATATAGACGTTACAATTCAAAGATGTAGTATGAAGTTAAAATTGTCCAAAACGAGGTTGCAATTACCAAGTTGTTGCACCCAATATTGATGTTTAGTGCATCCTCTTCAACACGTGTGTAATGACCATATGCACCATATTTCTCTTTGACTTGATCAATAACCCAACTGTTAAGGAATTTCATTGGCATATAAGGAATGCTTCTACAATTCAACAACTTTAATTCTTTGTTGTTAAAATCCCATTTCCTTCTCTTCTATCCATACAATGAGACCCACGGTTGTGTCACTTCCATATTGTAAATGATGAACTTGTTCATGGTTTCAATTTTTGAACTCACTAATGAAATCAAGTCAACATATATATAGTTTGTATGAGATCAAGATATTCATTAATATGAAATTCATTGCTAATAGTTACTTTGTAGTAATTTGACAAATGATAATCCTACACTTACTCGTTATCATGTGCGCCTTTCCATTTTTTTCAAGAAGCTCCCCTACTATTTTTTCTTCAACTCTTTTATCCTCCCAAATCAACGTAACTAGTGTATTGTTGATATGCTTGATCTACTCACTCAAATAATAAAAGGACTCATATGGTATAAAACCCCTTTCCATAGACCCCTGATGTTTTTCCCTTTGTAAAAAAAAACCTTTCAATTTCTTCATGTACGTCTCTAAGAAGAACATCCAATGACAAAAATGACCCAAAATAATTTAACCTCATCTACTAGGTGATTTAGAAGATGAGCTTGCAAGTCCATGAAACTCATTAGGGATTCCTTCTGAAAATAAAAAAAATCTCAACTATCTCTGAATGCCACCGTGGAATGCTAGCTATATGAATCTCCTTTTATGTGATGCAATGTATAGATGCAAATAATGTAGATATGGCAAATCATAGTTCTTGCAGGAATTCATGGTTCACACACCCACACATGAGCATATGATAATCACACTACATAGTAATTAATACATTATATAAAAATTAATTATAAAATATCCCATTACATAAAAATAAAAAAATAATACAATCATGTTTTTGACATATGTACTCTTAGAAGGTTGAAATTGTCATGCAATTTCAACCCTAACAAATGGTCTCCCATAATGAAGCATCGTTGTTATGAAGAGCCATATATAGAAGGAACCCCTAGACTCATTATAACTTCCTTTTCCAAAGAAATTTCATCTTTATTTCAAATCCATGGGACATCAACTCCTTTCAAGGACCAAGAGGTAATAACCTCTCCTCTAGTTTCCTATCTTGGCAAATGCTTCCTCTTAGTTTTTGAATAAATGTGATCTCTCCTAACAATCAATGTGTCACTTTCATTTGATTATATGTGTCTCCATAAATAATATGAAACATTTTTTAATATATGCTTGGGATCTAGTAAGTGTGCAATCTTAAGATCCTCAAAATATGTGGGCTCATAAATCGTAGATATCCTTTTCATCCCAATGGTAAATTTCTTAGAATAGTTGTTGAATAATTATGGATCATCAAACATAAGATCCCCATTTGAATCAAACATTTATGGAAACTCCTTCTCCTTCTCTCTCTCATATTCTCTAAGAAATTCGACGAGTGTCATGATTAGAGGACTTTTTGTTCCCTCTAGTTTGCCATTGGAAGTGCATGTTCCTCTTTTGTAAGGGTGTTATTATGGGAGGAATACCTTGTAGAAATCATACACTGGACTTTGTAGGTGGTCGGACCACGTAGACTTTAGAGAAGGCACAAATCATTTAAATCCACGATACCCTTTTATTAAAAGACCTGCAGAATTATTGTATACAGGCTGACATGTTAGAGATCATTAATATCAGGACAACTGGAGTGAATTAAATTAATATTTGAAAAAATATTATTACGTCTCTAAAAATACCAATAAAATTGTAATTTACCACAACAAAATCCTAAGCCTATATAACCATGTATGCTGTAAAAACATATGCCATACAATGTAAAACTTATTTCTAATTTCATGGGCCTTGGTACAATGTTGAAATGCATACCTTCCCGTAATTACTTCAATTCATTTACCAATAGTCCTATGTAGACATCCATAATATTCACTTGTATTTTGCTAGGGAATATGAGATCCAATATAAAATGTTCATTCATTATGGACAACCATGGGGGGATATTGTTATTGAATATGCTCCTCCCCCTAGAATATAATTATTTAGACATGCATTTTATGATATGCACTCAACACCCAACATTTTCAACAACTAATTTTTCTTTTCGCATCTACCAAACAAGAAATTATCACCTGGAGGAACATTATATTTGAATAGCCTACAATTGGCAGGGAATATAATTGTACAATGTCAATATTTAACATTCTGAAAATCGACCAATTTAATTTTTTTTGTGTGAAAAAATATAAGGAAGTTAATTGATCATGTAGCTCAATTACCTTAATATTACCGAGAAACATGCATTCAACAAGCCAAATTTTTCTTTCAAGTTGTACATCAAAATCATTGTCCATAGCTAAGTATACTTTGACATGCCATAGAGTCCAAAGAGAGGGGTCGTGGAAATAGATTCCAGGCTTTTGAATAAGGTATCAGTGGTATGAGCATCATCCATAGCTCACATTATGAAATGAATTAACAAAATTTCCTCCATGGAAATCGTATTCCATAGGAAGTCATCCATACCAACCTCTATTTTATTTCCTCTATTGCCAACTTGTGATGAAAAACTATTATTGTTTTATTCATTCCTAATTGATGAATCTGGACATAGTGGGAATTGAATAGGTGGTTGATTCAACCACTCTTTGTATGCTTCCTCTATGAGTCTCACTCTTAATGCAACCTTGTCTTAAGTTTAGCTTGTAGTTTGGTGCACCAAAAGATTGTAGGTGGGTTGGTCAGCATCACTGGAATCCTAATTTAAAAAATTATTGAACGTCATTAGTAAAATATCAATGATATCTGTAAGCATGTCAATGCAATTGGTTTATTAAAATTACATTATACCAAACAATTATTACCATCATTGATCCATGATTATGGTTGGAAGATGCCATGTTCCAATTTGTAGGGTGAAGAGGTTCTCCATTTTCATCTACCAAGTGCTTGCAATATGTTACTCTTGACATTAGACTCTAACGTTTTTGAAATAGAGGGTGTCATATCTCCTATTCATAATCAATATTTTTTTTTCTACAATGAATTGAACTATGTTCATGAATTTTCCCCAACAGTTCATATATATATATATATACATATATATATGAACTATATATATATCTTCATTGATATTTCTATAAGTGCACTTTTTTTCCATGCACCTATTACAATGTATATATGGTTTCACAATCCCTTAGGAAATATCTTATTCTCACTTTTCCCTTGGGATATGGATCTTAATTTTTTTCTATATACAATTTATATATAAGAGGATATATCAGATCCATCCATTTTAGGGTAGTAATGGGTTCACTTCTTTCCTTTATTACACTTAACACTGTATGAGTTACTTTCTCCATAGTGTTTCAATATCTAAAATGATTTATCTCCCTGTGTAGGAGAACCCATTTTGTTATAAGTTTTGAATGCTATCCATGCTAATCCTTATTTATTATACACCCATCTTTACTCCCTTTATAGCCAACCACTTTGGGAAAAATTTCGATCCACATTATTGTTAATAAGTCTATAGTTATGATATCATAAATGTTGCATAATGCTCGTACGTAACATATGATCAAATTGCCAGTTTAGATAACCCGGAGTATTAATAATATCTCCTAGGTTAGAACTACAAATGTATCTTGTTTACATTATAGTATTATGTTTTCTTATTTAAATGGAGTGCCCTTATCGACTTTGCCTCCACCCTTATGTTTAAATCCAAATGATCACAATTATTTTAATTTTTGGAAACAAAACATAATATTCTTGTAATGCTTATGTTAAATAAATCATTATCGTATCATGTATGTTACCTAGGATGATGGTTTTCATGGTCAATATATCTACAATATGTTAGTACTAGCTATATTGACCACCCATCTAACCAACTTTTAAGCATTCAAACCATATTTATTACAATGATACAGTTTATGTCCATGGATTTTATTTCCAACTATCACACTCCACCTCTCTTGTATTGAGAGGATCATTCTACACTTGCCATGTTTGTAGATTCCATGTGATCCCATGTGCACACTGGCTACTTCTTTAATGGTGGTGGTAAGCTATGGAGGATTAAGGGTTAGGATTTTCACTTCAAAATCCAACATCTCAAATCCATATGTGGTGGAATAACCAACTATTTTCTTGCTACCATTCATACCGGGTGGGTATGCACCCTCCTGTTGTAACCATCCGACTACGTCTCGCTCCTAGAGGGCTTATGGTGATTCAAAGTTTTCCTGTCATTATGATTTACCATGGTGCCTTACCCGTGGGCCTAGTCACACCTACTAGTGGTTTAATGTTTTTTCTCTTAGCTCTTTGTTCCATCAAATTTCAGGGTATGACTTTGCTTTTCTAGATTAGGTGTTTAGTTCTTCGTCAAGGTTTTTGTGGTCGCACCCTTGAGGGTGTCTTCTGACTCTAGCTAGGCACCTACGCACATGGACACAATTATCAGGCTTCACCCTTCCTTGGTGAGACATAGGTATATTGTTTTCCTAATGCACGCATCTCATTATTCTTGTGTTTTTAGCATTAATACCTGGATTGTTGAACTGTGGCCAGGGTTTTTCAAAAGAACCGATGCTTTATTGATGGTTCTTAATAGGAACCTTTATAATGTCATTCCACATGGTAATATGTATTACATTATGGTTTCCTCTGATTTTTTTTCCTTACTGCATTTTCACTCTATTCCAAATATGACTAGTGTTGTGTATCCTTATTGCGCAACACATGAAATGGGTGCAAACGAGTACACTTATTGGTTTCTAGTCCTAGACATGTAAATAAATTATGCTTTATTCTACTACACTGATCAAAGTAGTGAAGATAATGATTCTATTTAGTTTTTTTATTATTTTCTTCTATTTCCTTTATTTTACACGTATTGAGTGGTTCATGGTTCACCTTCAATTCCTTCAAGGCAGAGCAAGGCGTTGAGCTGGTATCGAATTTTCCTCTCCTTTAATTCTTTTGGTACACGTCGCTATAAATTCTACCATGGAAAATTTTAGGGGTGAATTTTCGCCCTTGGGCTAAATTAAGGGGTTTTATATTTTTATTGGGTGAATATTTTGTATCATAGTACATTGTTACAAATCGTCTCAAATTTATTTTATAAAAAAATTAGGTATGGATGTTAGCCCACCTTATTTTAAGGGAGAGGGTAAAAAAAGTAAATTTATCCCTTGAAATTAGGAGTTACAATCTTCCATTCACCCTCCTTTTCAAGAAAATGTATTTATGATACTTATAAATAAAAATTTAAATACATTGGAGGTATGGTGAATAAATAAAAGCTCTTTTTATACTTACTCCAAAGGTATGGTAAATAAATAAAAGTACAAATAAACTTGAGGTCTGGTAAGTAAGTAAAACCTCTTTTTATATTTAGTCCATAACCGTCTTTCTATTTATGAATCTCAAAAACGAGGTTTCGTTTAAGTGAATCCTATGGGCCAAATACCATATTGATAAAAGAGGTATGGTAAATTAATAAAAATATAAATAAATGAAAGGTATGGTAAATAAGTAAAACATTTTTTTATATTTACTCCATATGTCACCTTATATATATGAACATGCAAACATATAAATAAACAAAAATATAAATAAAGTGGAGGTATGGTAAATAAATAAAACCTCTTTCTATATGTAGTAAAAAACGAGGTTTCGAGCCAAATACCATATTTATAAAATAGGTATGGTAAATTAATAAAAATATAAATAAACTAGAGGTATGGTAAATAAATAAAACATTTTTTTATATTTACTCCATATGTCACCTTATATTTATGAACACACAAGTGTGTAAATGAATAAAAGTAAAAATATAAGTAAAGTGGAGGTATGGTAAATAAATAAAACCTCTTTCTATATGTAGTAAAAAATGAGGTTTCGTTTAAGTGAATCGAGCCAAATACCATATTTATAAAATAGTTATTGTAAATTAATAAAAATATAAATAAACGAGAGATATGGTAAATAAATAAAACATTTTTTTATATTTACTCCATATGTCACCTATATTTATAACCACACAAGCGTGTAAATAAATAAAAATATAAATAAAGTGGAGGTATGGTAAATAAATAAAACCTCTTTCTATATTTTGTCCATAACCATGTTTCTATTTAAGAAGGCTAAAAAAAGAGGTTTTATTTAATTGAATCCTATGGGCCAAATACCATATTTATAAAAAATGTATGTTAAATTAATAGAAATATAAATAAATGAGAAGTATGGTAAATAAATAAAACATTTTTTATATTTATTCCATAAGCCAACTTATATTTATGAACACTAAAAAAATGTGTTATATTTAGGTGAAGCCTATGGGCCAAATACCATGGGCCAAATTATTACTAATACCATGCAAAAAAACATTACTAACCCTAATATTAGTATTAATAAAAATAAATATGGCACATGGTATTGACTCTTGGTATTCACATGGAATGCAGACTATTTAAAGGGGGCACTTAAACTAGCATAGATCCATCGTTACTCTAGATCAAATATCGCAATATGCAAACTAACATATAGTGAAAAAATATTTGATCCCCCTTGGGGCTTGGTAGATCAAGAGTAAAAATATACCTTGTAATTTAATGTCACTTAAACAAATTAACTTGGTGAAAATAAAAAACAAGTATTAATTTTATTAATTTTTATAACTTATTAATGGTAGTTTCGAAGCTCTAGGTTTATGATAACGCATGGTATTCATGTGAGCATAGACTATTTAAAGGGGAAATTCTATCAGCTTAGATCCATCTTAAATCCGAGTTTACGAAGTGCTGGGACAGATAAATAGTTTTCATCCCTCTAAGAGTGGTAGACGTGGAGTTAAGATGGATATAGGTTGGTTTTTATGATAATGAATATATTAAATAGAGTTAGGAAATTATATTGTAAAAAAAAATATTAAGCTGAATGGCTAAAGCTACATTTAGTCACTTCAAAAAATTTAGTAAAAAATATTGATATCTCCATTAATATTGGTTTTTCCGATTTAGAAAAAAAAAATTCAAAACAATGAAATCTTGACTCTTTCCATATCACCCTCACGGAAGAGAGATAGTCACTTCCCAGATTTCCAACCATTTTTCAAACATTCTCAATATGATATCTTCATGAAAAAGTTAAGGTAATCATCTTGGATTAGTTGTTTGAAAAATATGATGGTTTGCACAACCTTTCATCTTCTCTGCTATTCTTAGTTTGTCATAATGATCTATAGGGGTTGGGTCACTACACCATATTTTCCTAAAAGGAAGAGATTGTGCACCAAAAAGGAAATTAATCCACATGTTACAACGCTGTTAAAAATGGTATGAAGGTAGTGAATTATGCTAATAAAAAATTTATATTCGGAGAGACGTAATTAAATTTTATTATTTAATTGAATATTTCCAATTAAAATAATAAATCTACATTTATATATTTATATATTGATTGGAAGGCTTTTGTAAATGGTCACTTCTTTCCATTAGATCCCCTTTACGCCTTTGGGATACCTACTACATTATATTATATAGTTCGAGCTTGCTACTTGTTGGCTTGCTGGGGTAAACAAACTTGATGTGTTTTTTTTTTTATCTCACAGTTGGAGTCTATGGAATAAGAAAGAAATTTGATAGCTTGGCAAAAGTGGTAGCTTGACAAAAGTGGTAGAGGAAACATTAATCTCTCCTACCATGACAAACATGGCCACTAAAGCTTGCAACATTGTTTGTAGGAAGTGAAAATTATGTTTATTTTTTCCAAACATGTATGTTAGTATGTTATAGTTTAATGAATATGTTTTATTATTATTATCATATATGGTTTCATACTTTAACAAAACATTCACCAAGACTTTACAAGATAATATAATCTGTGAGAGATTCACCAAACATATATATATACTTATTCTATATATAGATATATATATATATATATATTATATTACTGATAAAATCTCCTCCCATTTTTCCTATATATCATGGGGATTTGCCCATTTATTATACATATAAATTTACGAGGGTTCTTAAAATTTTCCCTGGCCCTTACAATGAGTTATGAGGGACTATTTATAGCAAAGGGTGGGGTGACCCTTGACATTTCCTTTTGTGATAGTTCAACTACCCTCACGACTCTCCACCTACTCTGTGACTATTACATCCAGCCATTGACACTTGAATCACACTTGACATGACAATGCACATTCACTCACGTGGGACAACATGGCTTCAGCAAGCTTTACAAGACATCACCGTAACTCTTTCCGCTGTGATGAGACCAAATATTTGACATGCTTGTGATGGTCAAGGTTATGAGCTGATGCTAAGATTGGTCATCTGTGATGGCGTGTATACATGTCATGGTGACATCTTGTTGAAGCGAACTCTTGCATCCATTGCAACTGGTGCATTAGTTCGGCCCCTTCATTCAAATCGTATGGTAACATGCACATGGTCTTCTTGGGTGTCGTTGAACTAGAAACACACTCATGCATGGTGTTTGTGCTGATATTCAAGTGTGTATTGGTGGACATGTGCATCAACTTGTCGAAGTACATGTTCATCTCTAGTTGGACTTGCTTCCTATCTTCGCCTTGTTGAGTATGTTGAATGGGTTGAATTTCATGCACGTGCTCAGTGACACGCATGCTACCAAATCCCTTGCATGTGATCATCAACACTGCTCACCATGTCTACTCTATGTCAGCTACTGGGATGTATCCTTAACTGTTACAAGCTCAATTTCATCTATGAGTGCATGTTGCGCTCGATGTTGTTCACGTTCCTGCTATAACTCATTTGTTTGTCTGTGCAGCTTCATGTTCATTCTGAGGTTATGCTTTAGCACATGTAACTTCTTCTTTGTTCCATCTTCTACCTCCACGCGATCTTCATTTCACGCTGTCACTTCATAGTTGGAGTCTCCAAAGTTGCTTTCATCATCAATGGACCTTCTTGAGCTTGCAACCTTGTTCTGCCTCTGTGTTGTCAACAACCCTCCTCTTACATTTGTTGTATTTGGTATGTTGTCTTAAACTGCTATTCATGATGTTGCTTGCTGTGGTGATGCTGCTGCCATATCTTGATGTCCTTGTCTACAAGAAACTTGATCTCTTCATGGGTAGGAAAGTCCATGGACACTTGATCGACTACGTCTTCAAGTATGCTCTAAACGGTGTCTTGGTCTTTGCTCTCCTGGAAACCATTGTACCTATACTGCTGAGAGGAAAATGAACACCTTTGATACCTGAAGATATGGCAACACTCACAACAAGCAATTTTTCAGTTGAAAACAAAAATGGACATGAGAACTGACATGTAACGTACCTAGGTGAATGATCATGAAGGTTGCGCAATTTCGGCCACGAGGTTGAGATAGCGACTGCCAAGACTGTACAACACACAGTCTAGGCTATTGGGAGATTAAATGACTAATGGAACTACATAATGCATAGTCTAGTCTAGTTGCTAACTATTGGGATTGTGAAATGCACAATTCTATCTCGGAAGGACTGTTGGCCTAGGGAAATATTTGCGCAATTTGTTGGGCCAAGTAGCCACTGCCCCCAAAAAAGTGAAAAATAGTCCTGGAGGATAGTGCTGGGCAGGAATGCACAAATCAGGAGAGGAAGGTGAGCCTTCCTTTCCTAGATTGTGTAATGTAGCCTTGGTGAAGGAAGAGCCTAGGCCAAGGTTAGCCTCACTCACCGGCGGGCAACTGAAAGCAGGTAAGTCAATGAATCCATGGTGACACTAAGTGATAGAATAATTGGTTAACAGTGCATGAAAAACATGAATGAAAGATTTAGAAAATAGATCAACATGTATGTGGGTGGGGAAGTTCGCCGGTTGTGTTATGCTCTTAACCTGCAAGATGATACCAAAATACTAAATATGCGAAGAAATATACCCAAAAAAAAGAACAGTGAGAAACAACAACAAGTATTTTTATTATTCAGAAAGCAAGGTTCACTTGTCTCTTCGAGGGGGCAACCTCCAATAGAGCCGAGATTGATTACAAAATAAGACAGGATGCTCCTTGCAGGGAGTCTCTATCCTTTATATATGATTCATACATGCAATACCATGGAGCAATACCATGGTTCTTATTAATACCATCTATCTAATACCATGTCCCATTTACAAATAACTATGGTCCCGTCATTCAATGTGGGTTTACCACTTACAATTATTAATATGGGCTTTATTGACTCTTTACTTAACTATAATTATGACTCGATCCTATTACATAAATAAGGGGGTTAGTGTGGGACCCTAACATTCCCTCCACCATAAGAATAGCCTTGTCCTCAAGGCTGAAGCTACAGAAATTGATAAAGAATAGTGGTTGGTTCCCACGATGCATCTTCCAAAGACGTGTCTTTCCACTTGATGAGGACTTCCTTGATCATGTGGCCATGCAGGTGTCGTTCTCGTGTGTCTAGGACCTATTCAGGTTGGAGCTAGATTTACCCTTCTTCATCTAGTTCAGGTAGACTGGTTTGAATTCTACAATTGTTCGCAATTACTTTCTTGAGGCATGAGACATGGAAATCTGGATGGAGTTTTGCAGTGCGTGGCAAAGTTAGCTTGTAGGCCACTTCTCCAATGCGCTGAAGTACTTGATGCAGTCCCTAGAATTTTGGAAATAGTTTCTGACACCCATTTTCTTTGAGTGATGTTTGCTTATATGGTTGCAACCTCAAAAATACCTTATCTCCTTCTTGAAATTGGCATTCTGAGCGATGTTGATCTACCTGTTGCTTCATGCAATTTTGAGCTTGATGAAGATTTTCTCTAAGATGGGCGAGCATGGTTGTGTGGTTTTGTAGGAGTTGATCCACTACTTGTACCTTTGAGCACCCCTTGATATAAGAAGTAGGGGAAGGAGGGAGTTACCATAAACTGCTTCATATGGAGTAATTTTGGTGGTGGCATGATAGTTGGTGTTATACCACCATTCAGCTAGAGGTAACCACTGTACCCAGAGATGTTGTCTTTCTGAAGTGAAACACTTAAGGTCGGTTTCCAAACATTTTTTCACTGCTTCAGTTTGACCATATGTTTGTGGATGATAGGAAGTACTGAGCTTTAGTTGGATACCTCGTAGCTTGAAGTGTTCCTGCCAAAAATTACTGGTGAAGACCAGGTTACAATCAGACACAATGGAAGTGTGCATACCATGCAATTTCAAGATTTGATCCATGAAATATTGAGCGACCAAAGTTGGTGTGAAAGGGTGGGTTAGGGTGCAAAAATCAGCATACTTAGAAAGTCTGTCCACCACCACCATGAAGACTGACTTGTTTCCTGACTTTGGAAGACCTATAATGAAATCCATAGAAACCTTCGTCCATATTGATGTCAAGATCAGCAATGGTTGTAATGTGCCTGGTGCTTTGACAGTCTCTCCTTTGTGGTGTTGACAGATGTCACCTTCTCCTACAAAAGTAAGAATGTCCTTTTTCATTCTTGTCCAAAAAAATGATCTTCGAGTGCGAGCATATGTCTTCTGAAAGCCTAAATGTCTTGCAGTGGGGGATGAGTGCAACTCCACCAAAATGTGGCTTTTGAGGGTGGACGTTGGTGATAGTAGGACTCTGTCCTTATAGCACAGAATCCCATCCTACCACGAGTAGCCCTTGGTGGAATTTGGATCCGCGTGCAATTGAGTAATGAGTTGGGAGAGTTAGGGATGTGAAAACCATTCCCTATGAGGCTCTTCAATCCATTCTGGAATGGGAAGGGAAATTGCGAGCAAGGTACTTTCTTCCTCAGATTGGCGAGATAATGCATCTACTACAATATTTTCGTGCCCTTTCTTTTAAATTATCTCATAATCATATCCCAGGATTTTGGCAAGCCATTTATTTTGTTGTGCTGAGGATAGGCGTTGCTCCAAAAAATATTTAAGACTTTGATGGTCTGTGTGGATCTGGAAGCATCACCCCAACAAGCAAGGTCTCCAGGTATCTACTACATGTAAGATGGCCATCATCTCCTTCTCATAGGTAGATTGTCCCAGATTCTTCCCACTTAGTTGTTGGCTTGTGAAGGCCAAGGTTTGACCTTCTTATATTAAGACTGGCCCAATACCCATACTCGATGCATCACATTCAATGACAAAAGATTTGGTGAAGTTGGGTAGTTCTAAGACTGGAGTGAAACACATGGCATTCTTGAGAGTTGTAAAGGCTTGTTGTGTTTCATCATTCCAAAGGAATGAATTTTTATTGAGGAGTTGAGTAAGGGGCCTCGCAATGTGACCATAGTTGCAGACAAATTTGTGATAGTAGCTTGGGAGACCCAAAAATTGTCTCAGGCTCTTCAAGATCTTAGGTTGAGGCCAATCCTACATTTCTTGGATCTTTTTGGGGTCCACCCTGACACCATCAGACCCCACAATGTGGACCAAATACTCAACTTCTTCCATGCCAAAAGAACACTTGGACATCTTAACAAATAATTTATGTTCACGGAGCAGGTGCAAGAGTTGATCTACATGCTGAAGATGTGCAGCCCAAGTGTGACTGTAGATGAGGATGTCATCGAAGAAAACAAGGACAAATTTTCTGAGATATGGTTTTAGCAGGTGGTTCATAAGGCTCTGAAAAGTAGATGGGGCATTATAAATACCGAATGGCATGACTAGAAACTCATAATGGCTTTCATGAGTTCGCAAAGCAGTCTTTGGAATGTCAACTTCTTTCATGCGAATTTGGTGGTAGCCTAAACAAAGATCGAGCTTAGTGAAGAGTTGAGCCCCATTTAGTTCATCCAGCAAATCATCAACAACCGGGATGGGAAATTTATCTTTGACTATCAACTTATTGAGGGCCTTGAATTCTGGACACATGCCATTCCCCATCTTTCTTGAGCACCATGACCATCGGTGATGAATAAGGACTAATGCTAGGACGAATTACACCTGCTTCCAAAAGTTCCTTGATTATTTTTTCTATTTCATTCTTTTGGGAAAATGAAGATCTATATGGGTGCACATTTGTTGGTTGGGCCCTTAGGACCAAAGTGATGCTATGATCATGTTCCCCTCTCGAGGGTGGAAGATCATGAGGCTTCTCAAAGACTGGCAGATGGTTATTTAAGATCTATTGCATCTCAAGATAAATCGGAAGAGAATTGGGTTCGATGGCCTAGATGGCATTAAGTTGAGCTATAACTCCATGATGGCCGTTTTTTAACAAGTTTTCCATCCTATGTGAGCTAATTATAGAGGGAGATCCCTCCTAGAGTCCGCGAAGGGTATGTGTGTGGTTTTTCTGCTTAAAGCTCATATATAACTCCTAGAAATCCATTGTGATTGGGCCCAGTGTGTGAAGCCATTCAGCACCAAGGACAATGTTGCACCCTCCCATGTGTATGGCAAACATGTGGGTCTTTACCTAATAATACCCCATTTAAAGTTTGACATTTTCATAGCGGCCACCACATTTCATTGTTCCCCCATCCGTAATTTGGACTTGGAAGTTGGAAACTGTGCGTACAAAACAATGCACTGCTTCCGTGACTCTTTGATGGATAAAAATATGTGTACTTCCACTATCAATGAAGACTAACATTGGGCGATGCTTAATAAAACCTTTGATTTTGAGAGTTTAAGGTGAAGAAATCCCTGCCAAAGCATGCAGCGAAATAACTGGTTCTTCAGGGACATGGTCCTTCTGGTTGTCCTCTTCTTCCTCCTATCGTTCCTCAAGTAGTGGGGCTTCCTCCGATGAGCTGTGACCAGTAGCATCAATTTGAAAGAATTTGGGCTCCTTGCATTTATGGCCAGAGGAGTATTTTTCATCATAGTAGTAACATAATCCTTGCTTTCTTCTTTCTTCCATTTCTGCAGGTGACAACTTTTGAACCTTAAGTGTTTGGGTAGTGTTGTGAGCCTGTGGGGGGCGACCCTTGGAGGTGAAATTTGGGTGATTGGACTGGGCCACTAATGCACGTTAAACTTCACGAGCTACCTTGCAAGCCTCCAACCATGTGGGAGGGTGGTGTATTCAAATGTGAGCTTGTATGGGCTCTTTAAGACCACTGATAAAACATTCCCTGTAGAACTCATCTTGTACACCTAAAGTGCGAAAAGCTAAGGCTTCAAAGGCTATAATATATTCATCCACTGTGCCAATCTATCGGAGCTTAGTGAGATGAGCAAAAAAAGAGGAGTCATGGTCAAAGCGATCCATAAGAGCTTTTTTTAATGTGTCCCAAGTCAAGGGCCTTCCATTGCAACATTGATGCCATTGCCACCATTTCCATCTTTCATTATCCAAGTACATGCTCCCCACCATAAGTTGAGTGGCATTATCCAAAATGTAATTCAGATTGAAATATTGATCCATTTGTGATATCCATGCTGCTGGGTCGGAGCCATCAAATTTATGCATATCAAGCTTGGGTGGTCGCTGACGGGATGTTGGTGGGTGCCCCAGAGGTGAAGAGAGTGGCTAGACTCACCCTCACTGTGTTCATTGCCAATATATGCCTCCTAGCAGGCTTCCACCTTGCCCATAGAGAGTGTTGTAGTTATTTTTGCTAGCTAGTCTTGGATGTCTTTCAACGATTGTTCATGTTTGTCAATCTTCTCATTGGCCATAGCTTGAGCTCTAGTTTCTACCATGCACCGGTCCGATGTACTTGAAATTTGGGACTACCCGATTTTTTTTTGGAACTAACAATTGAACGGTACCACCTTGCTTAACTCGTCATCCTGATTCTTATGGGCTAAGTCACCAATAAGCGCCTCAGAATACTGCAGTCGCCGAATCTCTAAAATGTCAATGCTACCAAAAGTCTTGTGAAAATCATGCCTAGGTATAGGAACCCACACAACTACTCAGATATGAATGGTGGATCTGATGGATCTGATAGATTTGAATGGTTGATTGGAGAGATATGAATGGAAAAAAGGATTGCTGCTATGGATCTGATGGATCCAATTGATCTGAATGGCTATTTTGATAAATCTGAACGGCGGGATTGATTGTGGCTACTACTGTAAAACCCTCACTTGCGAGATTTGATCAGGCAGAGAGTATGCATGATCTAGAGATATAGAAGGGAACTATGGTCTCGAGGAGTGTCGGGTGCTATAGATCACAATATATATAAGGGTCTGACAGTAGTACTCGACCAAATGTTTCAGGGCACTAACTAAGGAGGATCGACCATACCCTTAGTCGTACAACCCGACTAGCCTATTGTACGGGCGAGTAATCTCTCCGAGTGCTATGCTTGGTGTACTGTGGCAGCAAGACGACTGATGGTTTATCTATGGCAAGGTTTCGAAGGAGCTAGGGGGCTTCCAATCTACCCAGAGGATACTTAGAAGACAGTCTGTGCGTGGTTCTGTCTAATGCACTACTAGTCGAAGGGGTACCCACAGGGGTTACAAGGGAGTCTAACAAGCGTGACCACCTCTTGTATTTCTTGCATGCATGCCTCCCCAAATTCGTAGGATTATGCTCTTAATGATAGATCTCATGGTTTAAAGACGTCGGAACATGTCTCTAGCCAAATTATTTTTCTAGAAAATGGAGATCCCACCGACCTTGAAAAGTGCTTTGATACCACTTGTTATGCTCTTAACATGAAAGACGATACCAAAATACCAAATATGCAAAGAAATATACCTAGAACATAGAACAATGAGGAACAACAACAAGTATTTTATTATTCAGAAAGCAATGTTCACTTGCCTCTTCAATGGGGCCACCTCCAATAGAGCCGAGCTCGATTACAAAATAAGACACGATGCTCCTCGCAGGGAGTCTCTATCCTTTATATATAATTCATAAATTCAATAACATGGAGCAATACCATGGTTCTTATTAATACCATCTATCTAATACCATGGCCCATTTGCAACTAACTATGGTCCCATCATTAAATGTGGGTTAACCACTTACAATTATTAATATGGGCTTTATTGACTCTTTACTTAACTATAAATATGACTCGATGCTCCTACATAAATAAGGGGGTTAGGGTGGGACCCTAACAGGTTGGGCAAACCTCCATGCAAAACAATTTCTCTTATGCGACAACAATGAGATAGCAATGAAAATCGAAACAAAGCTAGGACACACTAGTATACATGTAAGTGACAACAATAATTCAAATAAGTCAAGCAAACAATACTCCCACAAGCAAAAACACAAAAAGTGATAGAAATGAAACACAACACATGGGAAGCAAGATTACCCAAAACAATTGAGTTTAATGTGCCGACTACTCCTAGATGTGATGTGGGATGTTAGAGCTACAAGGTTGATGTGATGAATGAGATCTGCAGCATCCAGATGATGAGTTTTGATAACATCGAGGTTGTGACGGACATGCCACAAATATAGTGGAAGCGACACTTGGTGGAAGGTTTCTGAATTTCTCCTTGCATGTAACCTCCAACTGCTAAACATTGATCCCTAAAAAAATGGATTCCTTTGCATGCTACCTTGGGAGAAGCAACCATGCATCCAATTCTATTTTGATCAGTCCTAGAGGGAACCAGTCAACTCAGTTGTACATGCAAGGGATTGGTCGACTGCTAGAAAGAAATGTACATTTCTAGATAGGAGTTGGGTTGGTTTCCTAAGAAGTTTGCACAATTTCTCGGTAGAGCAACTCACTGCTTCCCATATTTATGCAAATCCTGGTATCAACATCCCGTTACTGGGAAAATTTACGCAATCCTACTGGGAGGGTTGGGTGGAAAGATTGAGCACTCCTAGAGCCCAGAAGGCTGTCAGACAGGATTGCGTAATTTTTGGAGGAAGGTTGGCTGTCCTCCAGCAATGTGCAATTTTCAAGGAGAAGTTGCTCAGCTTGTAGCTGGACCAAGTCTAGGTGAGAAGCGTGTCAAGGGAAAATACCAAACTGTGATTGATAGGCTACCCTTGAGCAAGAAAGACTTTAAAGCTTGAGGACTTGACAAAGCAAGGCAAGCTGTTCTGAAGGTTGGTATTAGAACTCCAACTCTCTGAATGGAGCTTGTCTATGAAAAGAAATTCTAAAACCTCCAGAAATATTGTTCAACTCTTAGCTCATCTTGGCTTCACACTAGCATGATTGTAAGATGTAGCATCTACCAAAATCTTTGTCGATTGACACAAATTCCAAACCAAGGAAACACAATTATTTCAATTGGGGTTGAGGGGTGTATAGGTGCACAAGTAGTATAGTCATTAGTCTTAGTATCATCTCTGGTGTTGTTCCACTGCCAGCGGGCTTGGACAATACCCCAGTGGAGTCACATAGGAACAAAAGCATGGCTCCACTACCAGCGAGCTTGGTAAGTACCCTGGTGGAGTTACTTGCATCACCTCCCTGCACAGGAAGCATTTCTCTTATTTTACCTTACTAATTCTTCATTCTTGAATTTTTTGACTTTTCATTTTTTTATTTTTCATTGTGCATGGCACTTATTCATTTTAGAGGCTGAATATGAATCCCAACATATTGAGAGCAGAGAAGGTTCCAGTAGAGAATTAGTTTATTGTATGTCTGACGTGCTTGTTAAGGTTTTCCCCCTCACCTTGCTCTACTTGACTGAGATGACAAGGGTTAACCCAAAAGCAATTGTCTAGAGAAGGTGACACTAGTTAGTGTGCAGAAATTGTGTTTTCACCAAGGTTCACTTCGAACAATACGTCTTTTCATTCAACGTATGATGGAATAAAAGTAACAAACTCATCATACAAAGGGAAGATGACAGATAACCAAGTAGTGATAGTTGTACATGCCCTCTTGCACTTTACCCAGCTTGTTTCATAAGTCACACATGGTTTCATGCAAACTAACCTACAAATGAAACAAGTAAATGAACTGACAATAAAGAAAGCAAAACAAGAGCAAAAGAAAAAATGAAAGCAAACCAAGTAAACAAACAAGCCAAACAAGCATGTAGGCAAATAACTTAAAGAAAACACTACTCCTACGCTGACACGAATGGTCCATGGACCTAATTATGTGAAGTGATAGTTCCAATCCAGCCACCGATGCATTGGTAGACCCATGTTTGTGAAGGCTTGGTACGCAAGCAACCCAATTGTCTGGGTTAGCAACCAAGAAAGATATAACAATGTAGACAACCACACTTTGTGTTTCAAAGTGTCCTTGGGACATAATTGAGCACATGTGCAAGACGGGTAGTCTGCAGACTTATCGTGGTGTTGTGTGACACCATGTGTAACTTTGAAGCATAAGCACACTCTTGACTAATACATGCAAGAAAACGAAAGAAACCAAGATAAGTTGTGTCGCGCACGAGTGCTCACAATCTAAGACCCGTCCAATGTATGAGCAATGGGATCGTGCAGTTTGAGTGGAGGAAGTGTGATCTATGTGTGAGATGGATCTTCCATGCATATAGATGAGTGATGAGTAGCCTTGGGTGATTGAACAATTTTTTGATCGGGAGTGAAACCAACCTCAGGACAATGAGAACCTGACATAACCATCAGCACGGGTTGAAATGCCTTGAGGGTCTATAGGGTTTTGCGTTCATTGATAGATGGAACTTCATAGAATAGTGGCTTAGATGGATTAACAATGAGTGAATCAACATCGTGATCAGATAATGAGGTGAAGAGATCACAATAACCAAGATCAGAAAATTCAGGATGTTGTTCGACATCCTCATGATTTGATGAATTAGATAGAGGGGTAGAGATAAGGAAGGATGTGCACCCTCTATGTTTCTGAAAAGAGGAGATGAAGGATCAAGTGGATTTTCAGTGAAGGATTGGTACTCTTCATTTTTGGATGATGGCCTAACATACGGTGTGTCCTGCGAGAGATCAACAATATTGGGTGCATCCATAGATGAAGACACACATGCAAAATCATCGATGGTAGGTTCACCAACGATGTTAGGAAACAACGAAGGGGGCTCAGATGAAAGGCAGTCATCCTTCACCAGGTGTTGATGCTCAAGCTCCCACTCACACTCTTCATGAATGAAAACTCATGATGGTTTTGCCACACCAACTCCGTCAGTGGGTTGTTACTCATCCATAAAAACTGAAGAGTCTAGAATGTATGAATAGGAAACACAATCATCTGGAGGAATACTCCGATGCGAATATAGAGGTCGTAGAAAAGAAATCCTATGAGAACTCCAAGGACTCACAACCAAATTTGTGTGAAAATTTAGTGGATTGATGTTGGGGGAGTGTGAAGGTTGAATAGGTTTACAAGCATGATCCACAACATCACTGGGAAATGGTAGAGTTATTGAATGAGAGGGAGGTGAGCAGGTAGTTTAGGGAGTGCCCACTCCCACATGAGATTATGCAAATCCATCATTGGAGATGGTTGAGTGAGGCTTGATCTCAAAATTTCTCTTGGGATGAGCATATTTCTTAAGACCATACTTGAACCAGTCCCAAAGATCAGCAAATTTCATGTGGCTCCTCGGAGCTTGAAACTGCAAGCTAAAGAAGTGCTACCAAAAATCAATAATTGATTCATGCAGAGCCCTCCATTGTTGTAACTGTTTCTGATCAAGATGGTATTGATCCAAATGATATATCTGTCTTCAATAAGATCACAGAAGTGCTCACTTGATTGCACGATGCCAAATGGTAGGCTGAGCACCCAATGAAATGGAGATTCACGAAGTGTGTATGCAAGCAACAAACCAGCCTATTCATCAGTAAAGTCATCTTCCTCATAAATCATGGAAAGAAAGTTATTTAAGTGCTTAGGCTAGGCCACTTCACCTTTACCATCATACATGTGAGTGGAAAAGAGATCAAAAAGATTCCATGAGATGGAGACATCTTAATGATTCAAAAAACACCTCGGGGGAAGAATAATGCAAGACTCCAACTTGTCATCAGGCCCTCCTTCTAGTGCCAAAATTTTTGACAGTGTTGGACCCGCCAACATGTCAAGGGGATCACCTTGGTAAGTAGTCCCAATTATACCTCACACCGTTTGGTGGAGGAGTCCCAACAATGGGTCACAAGGTAATACCTTCACCGGAATGCGGCACAAAGGCAGGTAAGATAACTTTGTCAGTAGCAAGGGTGTGAGTGATGCAGTGAGTGAAGGAAGTTGTATGAGAGGTTCCAACACATCGAAGAGAGAACAAGGTGAAGGTGAGTTCTAGGATGAAAGGGATTAGTCCCAACTCGGCAAGGAACACACAACACAAAGAAAATGCACAGCTTCCAGCGGATCAATCCACTCGGATGTGACAATCGCATCATACAATGTAAGATAACACAAACAACACTCACATAATAGTCCACTATGAGTCTGACGGTTGATATAGCAAGGTTCAAGTGAAAGGTCTGTCTGATGTGTCGTAGAGAAGTCGACATGGATGGTGACAACATTAACAATAATATTCATATAATTAAAAACAAATCAGTTCATACACAACTGCATAAGTTAAACAACATATATCATTAAGGCAACTGGAGCAGTCCAACTAGAATAACAACATGTGCATGAAAACGTGCTCACTCTTATTATATAAAGAAGCGTAAGTGAGAATCATACAATACACCATGTAAACCTGCTAGCCCCAATACATGAGCATTACAGCCACATCTTCCTACTCCTCGAAAGAGATGTACAAGCTCCGTGCAGTGGAGAAGCAAAGGCTCATTACAATATTGTGTAAGCCTTCTTCAAGATAGCCTTAGTAGAATCTTGGCTGACCAAAAGCCCTTACAATGAGTTATGAGGGATAATTGAACTACCCTCATGAATTTTCACCTACTCTATGATTGTTACATCCAACCATTGACACATGACTTACACTTGACATGACTCAACATTAAAATGCACATGTACTGATATGGGACAACATTTCTTAGGCAAGCATTGCAAGTCATCACTAACACTTGGTCTGCTGTGATGAGACCAAATATTTCACATGCTTTTGATGGTGAAGGTGGTGAGCTGATGCCAAGCTTGGTTGTCTATGATCTTGTGGATGCACCTCATGGTGACATCTTCCTTAAGCAAACTCTTTCCTCTGTTGTACCTGGTGCATTGGTTCGACCCCTTCATCCACCTCGTCTGCTAACATGGCATGGTCTTATTTTGTGTGGTTGAACTAACAACACACTCATGGATGGTGTCCATGCTAATATTCAAGTGTGTACTGGTGGTCATGCACACCAAATTTCGGAAGTACATGTTCAGCTCGAGTTGGACTTGCTTCTTGTCTTCGTCTTGGTGAGTGTGATGAATGGGTTGGATTACATGTGCATGCTCAATGAAATGCATGTTGTCAAATCCCTTGCATGAGATCAACAACAATGCTCACCATGTCTTCTCCATGTCAGCTACTTGGATGGATCCTTAACTTCTACTGGTGCAGTTTCATCTGTGAGTGCATGTTGGGCCCACTTCTATTCCTATTCCTACTGCAACTCATTTGTCTACCTGTGCAGCTTCATGTTCTTCACGAGTTGTTACTTCAGCACATGGAACTCCTTTTTGCATTCCATCTTCTACCTTTGTGTGATCTTCATGTCGCATCATCACTTCATAACCAGAGTCTCCAAAGTTGTTTTCAACATCAATGGACTTGCTTGAGCTTCCAACCTTCGTCTACCTCCATGTTCCCAAGAACCCTCCTCTTAGATTTGTTGCATTTGGCATGTTGTCTTCAGTTGTTGTTCATGATGTTGCTCATTGTGATGATACTACTATCATATCTTGATGTCCTTGTTTATGAACAACTTGATGTCTTCATAGGTAGGTAAGTCCATGGACACTTAATCGACTGCATCTCCAAGCATGCTCTGAATGATGTCTTCATCTCATCTTTCCTGGAAACCATTGAACCTGTACCGTTGAGAGGAAGATGAACACCTACGATACCTTGAGATATGGAAACAATCATGGTGAGAAATATGTCAGTTGAACACCAAAATGAACATGAGAGCTGACTTGTAACATACCTGGGTGAATGATCAAAAATGTTGTACAATTTCAGCCATGAGGTCGAGAGACTGGCTGCCAAGACTGCACAAGGGATAGTCTGGGTTGCTCAGAGACTAACTGATTGATGGAACTGTTAGTGCTAGTCCTTTTCTCCTGACACTACGATCGAATGTGCTTTGAACATGCTTGTCACGGCTCTCAAAATCAAATTTTGTCACATCACTAAGCTTACACAGTAAAATTTGGTCATTGTTTGGTCAATCTAGGAATTAATTTTGTGTTTTGGAAAATTCACCTATGCTAGTCACCTATCTTATTTCTATGAAGGTGTCATAATACAAGCAAGTCAATCATCATCATAATTTCATTCAGTTTCAGATCTTCCATTAGGTCATTATGGTTTCCAAGGTCCACCATTACCATGTATAAATCTAGCAGTGAATATAGCATGACAAGCAGCTCTTTAACATTGATTTGTTGAGTTATCACAAATTCATCATGTTTTTAGCTTGAAATCTCCAAAAGAAGAAGTTTCAGTGCTTAGGTAAGTTAGAAGACATCTCACGTTTCAGCCTTAAAGGTGACTTTGTTTTCAAAAGTGAAAATCAATTTTTCAAAGGTTTCTGGGTTCATTTCTTTTCAAAAGGAGAAATTAATTTTCCTATATAAAATAAAAATCCCCAAAATTGTCATATTTACCTTTCATTCACTCTTGTGCATTGAGCTATCCTTCCCAAAAGTAAGAGAAACTAGATTCCATAGGAAAAATTGGCAAAATCCTCAAGGCGATGTGTTTAGGAAGACTGCATTGCACTTGGAGGCGTAGCACTGCACTCAGGAACACTGCACTACCCTTGGGCACTCCGCTCAGGCTAACTACACTTCACTTGAGCCAGAGTAGCCAGAAATCACTCGACACTCTCCCAAAATCAATTTTTAAGCTTGCTTACCTAATTTCATTGCATCCTATGTTAAGCTACAAGTATGTACACCATTTTACTTACCTCTTTGTTTTGCAAAATCAATTCATCCCAAAGATATCTTCAATTATGGTCTTTTAGTGAATTTCTCATGCAAAAATGATAGGGTTGATGATGGCCATTTTCCTCTCTTGATTTTTCGACATGTAAAATATTACCTTACACCTATATAAATGTTTTATATGCTAATTAAACCATACAGTCAACCTCAAAACATAACTTTACCTCACTAAAAGTGAAACCCTAGTTCATTCCTAGGGGTTTTGAGCACATTCCCTAAAAACATTGTTTTTTCCTTTTCACAATCACATTGTCCCTCCATTGCTTTTCCACTCATTTTCATCAGTTGTACATGATCCATGTCCACCTCTTGCAAACCTCTTTTACCATTTTATCAACTCCACCTACCCATCATTCCATGTTTCACTCATACCTCACTGTTTTTATCACTTTCTTGCTGCTAGGGTTTCTGTCACCATGGAAGGAGAATATTCACCAGAGAAGAAGAGACATCACAAGGGAGGAAAACCTCAGATATGAGTGATCAAATTTCAATGAAATAAAATCATCTACCTTTGTCAAACATTGCTTTGAAGATGTGAATTGCATGGATTTCTGCAAAAGGGTGAGTGAAGTAGGTTTCAATTAGCAATTGACAGATTGGGTTGCAACTCAGTTGAGAGTTGAAAGTGTTGTTATTGCTGGTGTTCAATTCACTTTTTTAGTGGCCTCCATTTCACTTGCTATATGGCTACCAGATAATGGTGAATATTGGTTCGAGGGGATGAGCTTATTGTTGAAAACACCATACAGGGAAAAACATGCTCATGTTATGCCTTTTAGGTAGTAAATGAAGAAGTATTCCCCTTTGATGAAGTATGTCATGAAGTTATTTACATGTTAAGGAAGATTCTCTAGATTATATGCCTATCCTATTCACCTCCTAATGCACTTTACATCTTAGAATCCACTCAATATGTGCAACTACCTATGTAGGAGAATTTCCAAAATGTCAGAGAGGATTTAGATGAAGAAAAAGGAGCACTACCCTAGCCTTTTTCATCATAGTTTGCTCAAGGCTATAGTCCTTCATCAACTTGCAGAGAAATACATGACTTAGGAATTTCTTTTGGAAACAACTGTAAAATGGCATGAAACCAAGGTGGCAGCTCAACCTTCTAGCATGCCAACACAGCAAATGGAACTGGGGTCCTTTAGAAAATCTGTTGAAAGAACCAAAGAACCTAATATTGAGGTGACTAGGATGTAGAAGACGAAGACAAAGACATGGTGGAGCATGAATTTGAGTTGGTTGATTTAGAGGCAAAGGATGAAACTTCAAGCATGTAACAGATGATTAGACATAAAGACTATTAGCTCAAGGAACTCACATTTAACATGGAAAGAGCAAGGTACATCATTTCATTCCAAGAATAGGAAAATATTCAGCTAAAATTGAAACAATTAATCATGGAGAAACAACAAACTAAATTATTGCAGCAAGCCGCCAAGGGAAAAGCAATCATAGAGACAAGTGAGCATAAAGGAACACAAGGGAAGGGTAAGAGAAAAAGGCTAAGAACAGAAGGGATAAAGAAGGCATTGTAAGAAGAAGAGGAACACATTTTGTTGAATGAAGAGCGAGATGTAGAGGATAAAATTGCTCTAAAGGTAAATCAAGACAAGGAATACTAGCTAAATAGGGTAAATGATCACTTGGATAAGCTTCTAGAGAAACAAAATAGAGACAACTAGCTACTAAGGCACATGTCACACCATTACCAAGCCAAAAACATGATCTGTATTGTCAAGGTCAAGCAGTTGGAGAACAAGCTAAAAGATTCCAAAAAGGACCAAAAAGATGAAGGAAAATTGTAGACTCTTGCTAAAGAATCCATCATGGCTTAACGTGCATCATTTTACTTCTATTGGCCAATTTTGAGCAAATTCTAAGCATTTTTGGTTTTTGCAAATTTTATGTCCTAATTCAAAAATTCAACAATTCGAAGAGCACAACACCTTGCCATTGTGACTTTTTCTCAGGAACCTATTTCAGGAAAGCTATACATTTTTGGAAATCTCTTTCCATCCTCTAAAAATAAATTTGCTCATATTTTCCATAGTACACTCAAGTTTTGAAAAAAGTGGAAAAAAGTGGCCAAAAGCTAGCTTTCTGGACCCTTTTTTGACAAGCGTTGCACTCCTAGAAAGACCTTGGCTGAATGGATTTTTGAAGTCCTTCCCTTGGGTAATTTTCAAAAATTCAGAGTGTTATGGAAATTATTCTTGAAACACTACTTGACTATTCTCTTAGATCTTCATTTTGACCTCAGGAAGGAACCTAAAAGTGAGCTCAAATTTGGCACTGCGCTTCTGCAATTTCCTATGTTTTTAACTGTAAATTTCACTGTGTAAAATTTCTAGTTTTCAGTTTGACTTAGTCAAAGTCAAAAATATTTATGTAATGGCACTTGTTTTGAGGCTAGGTGATTTAGGATTGAATAATTGTACATCATGTCGAGTCATAAGAAAGGTCTCTTCAACCTCTAATTACCTCACATTAATTTTTCAATCTAGGAACATTTTGTTATTTCAAAGAGTGTCTCAGTCTGAGGCTCACATTTTCCAGAGTAATGGTAGCAGTATAGGGCTCAAAGATACAAGAATAAATGGATGCTTGATTACAACAAACTACTTTCAAAGGCTAAATCACACATTTAGAAAACTAAGCAATTCACTAGTTAAGGGTTCAGTAATAGTAACTCATCCCTTTGTAAACTGATGGGACCAAAGGAAATCAGGGAACAAGTCCTCAATCTAGGAGCCAGATAATAAATGACACTGCCCACTATAATCTCAGATCGTTCTTCACACCAAAGCAACAAGAACGCAAATGACAGGAAATGGAACAACAAAAAAGAAATGGAACAACAAATCAGAGACTGTAACGGCAATTAAGTTTTAATAAGCAACAACACCTTAGTCTACAAGATCAAATGCAACAATCATGTCCTACAGAAATCAAATGGCAATCCTTTATCTTTAAGGATGAATGGAACAACACACAGAAATATAACAACATTGACTAATGATGAAATATGGGACAATACTAGAAAGTGAAATATAAATATACAGTAAGTTAACACATGGCACACCTCAATAGTAATCTGATCTTGGTAAGTTTTTCAGTCTTAGTTACAAATAATACGACTGTCTTTTAGAACAGAACATCAATGTTCATAGATTCAATCAATCGCAAGGAAATATAATTTCTAAGATGAATTCAGTAATACCAATGGTCAAGTGTTACAACACAGACATTCTATAGTTGAATAGTAATGGTATCCTGTAAAAGCCAGTTATATCAGTACTTAAAGAAACAACAATGTGTTGCAGAGTTATGATGTCTCTATCTCAGGAAATAATATCACTGAATAGATCAAATGTAATAGAGCCATGATGTAAAATAACAGAACATATCAGATTACCGAATAAAGCTGATGAGCAAACCACGCATAAACAAAAAGTAATAGTACAGGAGCAAGTGTTCCTCCAGGGTCGGGCCCTTAGCCTCCTGGGGTACACTGCTTGAAGTTATTCCAGGATTAGAGATGAAATAGCAACCAAGTTTGTATTAATGCATAAAAGAGAATTATAGTAGATCACTTCTCAATGAGAGTAGATGATCAAAGTCTAAATTTTAAGAGAAATTACATAAAAACATAACAGACTCCCTTGGGCTAACAATGCTACCCCTTTTTATATTGGCGAAGGAGGATATGTCTAGGTACAAAAATAGTTAAAGTAGCGATCCCTCAAGATCGAAGGATCCTGAGGGATTCACCAAACTCTTGGCTCTCAGTTATCTCTTTACTTTCTTGCGCCGGCCGATATCTCCATTTCCTTTCCTTGGCTGATACACTTTGATTTGGTTTGCCTTGTTTGCATGCAGTTCCTTACCAAAGGGACAATGGTTAACCTGGCCTCCTCCTTTCCTTTGGAATGACAATCTTTCGTTTCTCCTTCTTCCTACATAAGAAAATGACAATTTTCAGTGTTTTCATTTTGCACCTTAATTTTACAGATTTTGTCACAATTCCTTATTATCTACCTAGTTCATGATGCAAAAGGTTTGTAGGTTTTAATGAAAAGATGTTAAAATAATCACCAAAAACATACCTTTTTTTGTTCTCCACACAACCCCCTTCTTACCCTTTTTCATGCCATCATCAAAACATTGTAGTTGACATGTAAGGCAGTAAGAGAGTAGGCTAGAGATGGGATTTCATGTGGAGGTATCTAGCCATTATGCATAACTTGGTGTTCAAAAAAATGCCCTATCTGACCCTCAGGCATCTCGTACAGGGCTTGGTATCCAGGTGCAGGGTGCCAGATAATTGGACTCCAGAACCTATATCCTAACTGGGATGGTCCTGCCCTAAAAATAATTTCGCCATAGAAGTGCAAGAAGTTGGAGGCTAACTTAAAATTTTCATAATTAAATGGTTCCCTAAGTTGGATATTCGGATTAGAGATCTGATACCAAAATTTCGCCACATCAATGGCAAGGTCTTTAATAGTAAAAAAGTATTCTATTCCCTGTCGATTGATTGCCGCATGAATGGGTCCTAATGCTTCAATTAAGCCTTGAGTCCTCATGAGGTTCCCATGTTCCCTCCACAATTGTACTGGATTCTTGGGCTCAGCTCTTACCCACAAGTCTAATCTGTTTTCTTGTCTTTGGAAAGCATTATAGGCTTTGAGCCATTTAATTTCATTAACCCCAAATGAAATAAATGCCTGCAATTGGATATCTCCAACAAAAGATTCGAGGTTATGCTCGGTCTCCTAGTCTAACACAAGGTTATGCAAATAGAATTCACACAGTAATCTTTGAGCCTTTACCCCGTAGTGCTTACAGTAGTTTATAAAATCATCGATGGTATTAATTTGTATAGGGGTGCCTACTTTAACAGCCTTTATTTTCAATTACAAATATTGTTCCATTAAAAAGAAGGCATAATTTTTAGCAGGGGCTCTACATTCTAGGAAATCATTATACAAAGAGAATAAGGTATCCATCTACTTGATAACTATATCTAAACTACGAGTTACTTTCGTGAGTTTTTCTTCCTCCTTTTACCACCCTTCAAAGGCCTGGCTTTCAGATAAATTGACGTTCCTTAGCTGTTGTTGTAGTTCTTCATACCTTTCTCGAGGGACCGTTTGTTCTGCGAGTTTTTCTGTTGCTTGATGAGCTTGCATCAAATCCTCTCATAGGATTACTATCCTCGAATCACTATCCCGCATGGTAGTGGTGAGTGGGAGGTTCAATTGAATCTTCCTATTGTGTTGGCTTGCATTCATAGTCTGCATCCTTTCATAGGGTTGTGCCTCTGTCTAAAATTCCCTGTCACTTGTCAATATATCATCTGTTTGTACTTCAATATGAGCAAAAGTAGAATGTTGTTCCTTTTTCTTTTGAATGATAATCTGCTTGTGAATAGCATACTGTTTTTCAATGACGGTTTGAACAGCAGGCTGCTCTTCATCAACAATTTGAATAGCAGACTGTTCCTCAACAAGGTTTGGAACAACAGACCACTTTTCAACAGGGTTTTGAACAATAGGATGGACTCGGGTCCTCTGAATCTGTTTCTTCAGAGGTTTTGCTGCAATGGCTGCATGTCGCCCCCCCGAAGTCCTTTTTACCCTTTTTATTTTTTTCAAAATCCTGATCTGCTGTCGAATTTGAACTATTACATTCAGCAGTCTTTGTTGTTCTTTCTGTAATCCCTTAATTTCCTTAGTTTCCTTAGAAGGAACAATAGACTGTTTACTCCAGCCTGGACTATCATCTTGATCACTTCCCTTGTTTTCCTCTTGGGGTGCTCCCTCAATGTTTTGTTTAGGTTTCTCAGAGGCAAGAACCCTAGCTGGTTTTATTACTTCCTGGGTGAATTCTTTTTCTGCCTCCTCTTCTTCCAGAATTTCTTTTGGTGTAGTCTGGCTAGGAACTGATTGTTACTCCTCTGTATCACTTCTCTCTCCTGTCATACTTTCATCATGAACGGGTTGACTCTCGTTTTCTACCTCCTCGTCATGTAATTCTTCGGGTACATTTTTATCCTGAGTAGAGTATTCTTTTGGTTCTTCTTCAGCATGGAGATCTGGTGTGCTGAGCGGTTGACCATATTCACCCATATTGGCCACGATTTTGGCCAATTCATCTTCTCTCAATGGATTCTACAATGTGTTGTCTGCATGTTGTTCTGTTTCCTCCTCCTACTCAGGTTGCTTGGTTTCTTCCTCCATTTCCCCTTCCTTATTTCCTTGCATTCCTTTCTCATTTTCTTCTCCTTCTAGTTATGGGGGTTGCTCCTCCCTTGAATCATTTATCTCTACTGGCTGGCTAGTATCTCCTTGGGAATTTTCCAGCCTCCCTTTAATCCATGCTAATCAGACTGATTTCCTTCGTTTTTTTGGACGCTCAGGTGTATTGGTGGCATGTTTTTGTTTTGGAGATCGCGTGGTCAATCCCTTGTCGATTATAGCAATTAGCTATTCCCAGCTGCTCTACTGCTGGGTAAGGCTATGACTGACTATTAACCATATCAACCCATGGTGATTGATGACTAATTCTACATGTTGTGCCTTTTTCATACTCCATGCAACATCATGAAGTAAAAAATTTAATAATGCAGGTAAATTTATAGAGCATTTTTGCTTTAATACGGCTAAAAGTTTAAGGTGTCGTGGTCTTCCACGTCTTTCCTACCTTCATAGGTGATGTAGCTCTGAATAATCCCTGCCAATTCTACCCATGGATCTCTTAATGCTGCAGATAGAAACCCTTTTCCTCTAATTGTCAGGTTTTGGCCTTCATCCTGGAAGGTTTGTATCATTTTCTTCAATCTTTCCTTCTTTAATGTCCATATAGGTCCGACGTTTAGCAGTCCCGAGACTTCAGTAATTATGTCATTGGTGACCACTATATGTCTCCCCCTTACTGTGGAGTGATCTTCTTGCAAGTTTTGTAAGAATTCCATTACTACCGTCTCATCAGATTCCTGCAACCGATCGAGATAAGTTAACCAACCTGCTCTTGTCAGAATTTCCCATGCAGCAGCAGAGACTGTCAATTCCTTTGGTTATCTTTGAATTGATCTTCCTACCATGTTTTTGATTTCCATGTAAAACCTCAGAATTAATGGAACAGCAAGTTGTTCACGCTGTTAAAACACAGAGAAACTTAACAGACGCAGTACTTGCTCAAAATCTAAAGGACCTTACTAATGTCGTAGAGCATACTATGGAAACGGCTTAGGAATAGCAAGCCATGCAAAAATAAAAAAATAGTATACCATTGAGCCGTGATATTCCCAAGTACGCAATTTCCCGAATAGTGATTTGACACATAAACTAGCGAAAAATGAGGTTAACCTCCCTCGCGCAATGTGATAGACCATCCCCGGCCGTCAAATATAGGAGTGGTGTGCGGATCTGCCCTAGATTAGAGTCATAAAGGAACAACGTATGGCAGCATGCCATGTTTACAAAATATAGTAGGTTACCGAAATCAAGGTGCGTACTCGGATTGCTTAACAAGTAAGAGATTGTTGTGATATGATGCGAGGCTAGGAGGATAGGACAGTTTCCGTGCACATAGAGTCTCATGCGGTCATCATAACGTTTCTGTCATGATCGGTAATAATAGATTACATGTGTTCGCATGGTTCGGCAAATAATATACATATTTATTATGTGATTTATTACTAAGGTATAAGAAACAGAAGGATGTTAATAATTACCTATTGGTGTAGGTAGTGTGACTTCAATACCATTAACAGAGCTCTGCTGCCGACAGGTGTCCATAACCTTGGTAGAGTTGTTTGTTTTACCCATAGAACCATGGTCCTTTGTGTATGCTTAGGAAATGTTATGTGATGTCAAAATGTAGGCCATTATGCTGGCTTGGTGACCAATTAGTCATAATTCCATTCACGAGGAAGGAGTAGAAGGTGTGTAGGCCAACTTGTGATGAGACCTCCTATTCCAAGGGCTCTTTATTTTTATGTACCTTTTGGACCATATCCCTGGTGTGGTAGCCGTAGTGGGATTGCCACTTCACTTTCTTCCCCATGATCATGGTAGGCTGGCTCTTAATGAGACCCCCTATCCTGCATTTGACAACTTACTAAAACATCATTTTTTGCTTACTTTTTTCTTTTTTTTCATAAGGTACTTTCCCATTTATACACAAAGGGTGGTTCAACACTCCTTAAGAGTAGGAATGGTGGAAGAAGTCTT